>JAPPVO010000036.1:144831519-144857393 GCA_030407325.1 Camellia japonica
TACAAATTCTAATTACTAAAATTAAAGCAAAATAAACGCAATGGGGCCTCAGCCCTGCCTTGGGATGCGCGAATGATGCATGCTCGGCGCGACTTGCCCGGAAAACCTGTACCGTGCCACTGCTGGCCTCTGTTTTTACTGCCTGTCTCTCCAAAAATTCCCAAAGTCCTAGAACACCTCCCTTGCATACTGCTGAACATCACCGGCTGGGGGAAAAGCTCACCGGATGCTCCAGTTTACCACCGGCTGCTTGTGGTGTTTATCGGCACAAATAAAGTGCCGATCGGCACATTATACTGCCGGTCGGCAGAAAGTTCCTGCAGAGGACAGTTTGACAGCAGCAGCGAAAACAGCAGTGCAAGGCATGGTTTTTGGGCATATGTAAGCATGTCATGGCCTCCTATCATGCTTAGGGACTCAAGAAGGCATGACTCTTGGTTCTAGGGCCATCAATGATGCATTTGATGCATGATAGCCTAAGGAACCAAGGTTGCATGTTTTAATTGAAATGCATGCAACACAAAAGATGAAATCCAAAGCCTTATCATGTGTTAGTCAAAGGTCTTGGTGACTTGAGGATGGAGACAAGTTTCACCCTCAAAGTGTGAACTCCTCTCGATCCTCATGCTTGGCTTGACAATCCCCAAGCCAAACCATGAAATGCAAGTATACAAAATGGCTCAAACGCAATGCAACCTATCATGTTAAGCATGCAAAGAGCTAAAGTATGCAAGGTACAAATGTCATGCAACATGGACCAATTAAGCATGGAACTAGCATATACTCAAGGCCTCATTAATCAAACATACAACAACCGAGATATAAGCATGCAATAATGGACTTAAGCCATAGGGGGCAGTCCTCAAACTCTCCTAAAACAGTGGCAAAAACATGCCTCAAAACAAGAGCAAGATGCTACACAAGCATGCAAGCCATAAGGCCTAAGGCCAAGGCACAAAGTAGGGCATTGAACCACCACTTAACAAGACTAAACATGGCACATGTTAGGCAACCAAAACAGGTTTTTATCATGCAAAATGGCACCCAAATCCCCTCATGGCACCCCCCAAAATGCATTAAACATGGAAGCATGCACAATGCTCTCTTGAAGACATAAAAGACCAACAAGTCAAAACATGGATAAGATGATAAAATGGAGGTATTTGAACATGGAATGGGGACTGAAATACCACCTACAATGATGCCAAATCATGAGGATGATGCAAGCTAAACATGTTAGAGCTCCATACAAGCAAAGTTTACAAGCCAATAGGCAAAACAACCACACTAAGCATGCCAAACATGGCCAAAACAGTGGCTCACAACCCTTTCACATGGCAAAGAGATGCTAAAACCTCCATGAAACCAAGCTAAAACATGCAAGAGTCATAGCTTAAAAGCATGGCATATCTCTAAGCATAAAAGGGAACTTCAAAGCAAGCATGAGATACATTCCAAGGGCCATCAATCCGACCAAAAACAGAGGTTAGATGTGACCTAAAACACCCTAAAAAGTTCTGAAATGAAGGCAAATACAAACAAGCATGCATGCTATGCTATGAGCCCAAAACAAAGGCAAGTAAAGGACCAAGGGGAGAGGGGGGTCCTCCCCTATATGAGACTCAAAAATCATCTTCCTCACCACTGAAAACCCACTGGTTTTCAGTGGTGGGAAGGCCAAGAACACCAAGTAAAGAGGTCTTAAGCAAAGCACCAAAAGTGGCCATACAAGGCCTAATAGGATGGACCTTTGCTCAAATCAAAAAGGACCTTAATGAAGGTTCAAGAACAAGTAAAAACAAGACTTTTTTATCTTAAACAAAAACTCAAAAACACAAAGTAAAGAGGGTAGAAAGAGGTTGCAAAAATGGGGAATATAAAGCAAATTCTTACCCTTGATGATCCCTTGAAAACACAGAGGTTGCAACCACTCTCTAATGCTCAAAACCAGTCCAAAACCAACACAAACAACCTCCTAAGTCTCTCAAACTCGAGCTAAGGTGTAATGGTGTGTGTAAAGGAGCAAAAATGAGGTAAAACTACACTTTTTGGCCTAAAAACACACACACAAGAGGAGAGAGAGGGAGATATATATATATATATATGGATGTATATCAGAGATATATGTATCTAAGCTCTGGTTTTGCTCTCAAAAGGCTAACCTTGAGCCAAGAGGAAGAGTTCTCCTCTTATAGGCAAGGAATGCTTAGCAACTAAGCAAGCCAAGAGCTCATCCCTCCATACACGTGTATGGAGGGGAGCAAAGAACTTTACAGCTGTGAGAAAATATCTCATAAAGCAAGTGTATAGTGCTCGGCCGGCAAAGAAAATCATTTGGCAAAATTTAGTGCCGGTCGGCACAAAATAGTGCCGGTCGGCACAATAAAGTGCCGATGGACAAACCAGCCAGCCGGTGGCCTCTAGCCCCAGCCGGTGGTGTGTAGGGATGCCTCACAAGGCATTCCCTGCCCTTCCAAGGCAAAACACAAGTGTTTGGTGCAAAACCAACACAAACGGTCGAGTTCGGAGGTCCTGAGGCAAGGCGCGCGCAGCCGAGAACTCCGGGAACTCCAAACGAACACAAACATGGATAATCACCGAGTGTTCCAATGGTGACGTCCAAGTCTTGAGGACGGTCAAAAATGGGGTGTCTACACCTATACATTTACATGGTTGTTTCACGATTTTGGACCCCAATGGCCTATTTTCAAGTTTAAGTGTTGGAAAAATGCATTTTTTTGACTTAGTTTTCAAACCGGGAGTCCCGTGCTAGTTTCATAAGTTTCCACAACTTACATTGTTCCCTCCTAAGGTATTTGGGGTGTTTCCCAGGACTTCTCATGGCTGCTACACGATTTTTGCCCCCGATGGCCTATTTTCAAGCCTAAATGTTAGAAAAATACATTTTTGAACTTAGTTTTTAAATCGGGAGTCCCGTGCTTATTCCGTAAGTTTACACAAGTTACAATGGTCCCTCCAGAGGTGTCTGAGATGTTTCTCAGGCTTTATCGCGGCTGTTACACGATTCTGGCCCCCGATGGCCTATTTTCAAGCTTGAGTGTTGGAAAAGTACATTTTTTGACTTAGTTTTGAAACCAGGAGTCCCATGTTCCGTAAGTTTCCAAAACTTATATTGGTCTCTCCTGAGGTGTTCAGGGTGTTCCCCGGGCATTCTCGTGGCTGTTATATGATTTTGGCCCCCGATGCCCCATTTTCAAGCGTAAGTGTTAGAAAAGTGCATTTTTTTACTTAGTTTTCAAACCGGAAGTCCCGTACTAGTTCTGTAACTTTTTCACAAGTTACAATGGTCCCTTCCGAGGTGTTTGAGGTGTTCTCCAGGCCTTCTCATGTCTGTTTCACGATTTTGGCCTCTGATGGCTTATTTTCAAGCTTAAGTGTTGGAAAAATACATTTTTCGACATACTTTTCAAACCGGGAGTCCCATGCTCATTCTGTAAGTTTTCACAACTTACATTGGTCCTCCCGAGGTGTTCTGGATGTTCCCCATGCCTTCTCGTGGCTGTTACATGATTTTGGCCAGCGATGGCCTATTCTCAAGCCTGAGTGTTGGAAAAATGTATTTTTTTGACTTAGTTTTCAAACCGGGAGTACCTTGCTAGTTCCGTAAGTTTACACAAGTTAAAATGATCCCTACGAAGGTGTTTAAGGTGTTCCCCTAGCCTTCTCATGGTTCTTACACGATTTTGCTCCCCCTCCGGCGCACGATGGCCTATTTCCAAGCTTGAGTGTTGGAAAAGTGCATTTTTTAACTTAGTTTTCAAACCGGGAGTCCCGTGCTAGTTATGTAAGTTTCCACAACTTACATTGGTCCCTCCCGAGATGTTTGAGATGTTCCCCAAGCCTTCTTGTAGCTGTTACACAATTTTGGCCCCGATGGTATATTTTCAAGCTTAAGTGTTGGAAAAGTGTATTTTTTGAATTAGTTTTCAAACCGAGAGTCCTGTGCTAGTTCTGTAAGTTTTCACAAGTTACAATGGTCCCTTCCAAGGTGTTTGAGGTGTTCCCCAGGCCTTGCCGTGGTTGTTTCATGATTTTGGCCTAGATGGCCTATTTTCAAGCTTAAGTGTTGGGAAAATGCATTTTTCGACTTAGTTTTCAAACCGAGAGTCCCGTGCTTGTTCTGTAAGTTTCCATAACTTACATTGGTCCCTCCCAAGGTGTTCAAGATGTTCCCCCGGCCTTCTCATGGCTGTTACACGATTTTTGCCCCCGATGGCCTATTTTAAAGCCTAAGTGTTAGAAAAATGTATTTTTCTTCTTAGTTTTCAAACTGGGAGTTCCATTCTAGTTCTGTAAGTTTACACAACTTACAATGGTCTGTTCCAAGATGTTTGAGGTGTTCTACGGGCCTTCTCATGGTTGTTTCACGATTTTGGCCCCGATGGCGTATTTTTAAGCTTGAGTGTTTGAAAAGTGCATTTTTTGATTTAGTTTTCAAACTGGGAGTCCCGTGCTAGTTCCATATGTTTCCACAACTTTCATTGGTCCCTCCCGAGATGTTCAAGGTGTTTCTCGGGCCTTCTTGTGGCAGTTACACGATTTTGGCCCCCCGATGGCCTATTTTCAAGCTTAAGTATTGGAAAAATGCATTTTTTGACTAAGTTTTCAAACTGAGAGTCCCGTGCTGGTTCTGTAAGTTTCCACAACTTTCATTGGTCCCTTCCCAGGTGTTTGAGATGTTCCCCGGGCCTTCTCGCGGCTGTTACACGATTTTGGCCCCCGATGGCCTATTTTCAAGCTTTTGTGTTGAAAAGTGCATTTTTTTACTTAGTTTTCAAATCGGGAGTCCCGTGTTAGTTCTGTAAGTTTCCAAAACTTACATTGGTCCCTCCTGAGGTATTTGAGGTGTTCCTTGGGCCTTCTTGTGGCTGTTACACTATTTTGGCCCCCAAATGGCCTATTTTCAAGCTTAAGTGTTGGAAAAATGCATTTTTTGACTTAGTTTTCAAACCGGGAGTCCTGTGATAGTTCCGTAAGTTTCTACAACTTATATTGGTCCCTCCCGAGGTGTTCAGGGTGTTCCTGGACCTTCTCATGGCTGTTACACGATTTTTGTCCCAAATGGCCTATTTTCAAGCCTAAGTGTTGGAAAAGTGCATTTTTCTACTTAGTTTTCAAACAAGGAGTCCGGTGCTAGTTCTGTAAGTTTCCACAACTTACATTGGTCTCTCCTGAGGTGTTCGAGGTGTTCCCCAGGCCTTCTCGTGCCTGTTTCATGATTTTGGAGCCCGATGGCATATTTTCAAGCCTACGTGTTGGAAAAGTGCATTTTTCTACTTAGTTTGCAAATCGGGAGTCCCGTGCTAGTTCCGTAAGTTTTCACAACTTATATTGGTCCCTCTTGAGGTGTTTGAGGTGTTCCCTTGGCCTTCTTATGATTGTTACACGATTTTGGCCCCCGATGCCCTATTTTCAAGCCTAGGTGTTGGAAAAGTGCGTTTTTTGACTTAGGTTTCAAACTGGCAGTCCTGTGCTAGTTCTATAAGTTTTCACAAGTTACAATGGTTCCTTAGGAGGTGTTCGAGGTGTTCCCCAGGCCTTGTCGTGGTTGTTTCACGATTTTAGCCTCGATGGCCTACTTTCAAGCCTAAGTATTAGAAAAATGCATTTTTCGACTTAGTTTTCAAACTGGGAGTCCCGTGCTAGTTCTGTAAATTTTCACAAATTACATTGGCCCTTTCCGAGGTGTTTAGGTTGTTCCCTGGGCTTTCTCACGGCTGTTATACGATTTTGGCCCCCAATCGCCTATTTTCAAGCCTAAGTGTTGAAGAAGTGCATTTTTCTACTTAGTTTTGAAACAAGGAGTCCTGTGCTAGTTTTGTAAGTTTACACAACTTACATTAGTCCCTCCTGAGGTGTTCCAGGTGTTCCTCGGGCCTTCTCATGGCTGTTACACGATTTTGGCCCCCTGATGGCCTATTTTCAAGCTTAAGTGTTGGAAAATTTTATTTTTTGACTTAGTTTTCAAACCGGGAGTCCCGTGCTAGTTCCGTAAGTTTTCACAACTTAAATTGGTCCCTCTCATGGTGTTTGAAATGTTCCCCGGGCCTTCTCGTGGCTGTTATACGATTTGCCCCTCCCCCGATAGCCTATTTTCAAGCTTAAGTGTTGGAAAAATGCATTTTTCGACTTAGTTTTCAAACCAGAAGTCCCCGTGCTAGTTCTGTAACTTTCAACAACTTACATTGATCCCTTTCGAGGTGTTTAGGGTGTTCCCGGGCCATCTCGTGGCTGTTACATGATTGTGGTCCTCGATGGCCTATTTTCAGGCCTAAGTGTTGGAAAAGTGCATTTTTCTACTTAGTTTTCAAACAAGGAGTCTCGTTGTAATGACTCGGATTCTAATTCATATCAGATTGGTATTGATGGGTTGGCAAGTGAACTTTAAATCTTATAATTGAGGATTCTTGGGTGATGTTTGGAACCTTGATTGAAGCCTTAACAAAGTGTTTAGGCAAGATTAGATCAAAAGCCCCAAATTTGAGTTTTTGTTTTTGACCAGCCTTCACTCTTTTGCCCTTTTCTTTTTCCATACTTTGAATTTGGATGTGAGGCTAGAACCATTGGAAAGCTTGTTTCCGGGGCTTCGATTTGGACACAAGAACGACCTAAAACGGAGTCCGAACGAGAGAGTTATACCTGTTTGAATTCTTAGTGCCTCTGTTGGTTTTCTATAGGGTCGACACCAGTCTGGGAAGGGTCGACCCTCTTATGTTGCAGAATTTTTGTGTTGGTTGCTGGAAAATAGGGTCGACCCCCTCTTGTCTAAGGGTCGACCCCCCCTTGCTTGTGCCAAATTGTCTTTTCTACCTAAAGTGTCGACCCCCCTGCCCGAAGGGTCGACCCCTGCATGTTTTTTTTTTTTTCTTCAGATTTTGGGGTTCAAATGGGCCCTACCTTTGGGGGGTTTTGGGCCTATTATTTTATTGACCTTAGGATTATATCTCTACTACTATAAATAGGCTCTAAGCATGGTTTCATTTCACTTTTATCCTCCCCTTTCCTCTCAAACCGTGAGCCTCTCTCATCTCCTCTAAGCCCAACGTTTTCCCACTTAGATTGCTAGATCTACTCATCTAGAAGCATCTTCTCACCTAGGTCCCTTGAGGAAGGTTGTAGAACGCGCCAAGGGTTTTCAATCTATCGAAGTGGATCGTGTTTTCGTTGAAGTCGAAATTTTGGGTTTCTCTCTCTCCTTGCTTAAGGTAGGGATTTTTCTTGCTTCTCTTTAATAGTATCTTGTGGATAGATGTGTGATAATTTCTATTGCATAAAACCCTTATTTTGAGGAGATTTTTATAAAAGACATGTGAAGGAAGCTAGGGTTTTTAATTTATGGAAGTTGAATTGATGATTTAAGTGAAATATAAATTGTTTAGGTTATGAGAATGTGGTTTTGTGTCAAATAGTAAAAAGCCCTAATTTATGTTTAACCCTAGTTATGAAATCTATATTGGGAATGAAGAAAGCTTCAATTGACATTTGATTTATGAAATTAGTTTATGTTTTGTAAAGATGAGAATAGATAATGATGAATAATTGTTGGAAAATAACTATTGTATAGAAATGTTATTTTGAAGAAATTAAGATGAGTATTTAAATCAATTAATTGGGATAATTTATGATGATTATTGTGTTATGAAATTGAGTGTGAAGATTTGATAATTTTGTGGAAAAGTTAAGAGACCATTGAAATAAAAGAATTGAGAATGCTTCTAAAAATGTGCCAAATGTTCTTAGTGGATGAATTTTGTGATAAAAATAATGAATGTTATTGTTGGTTTTGTTGGGATTGCAACAACGAATGACTTGATGAATACTAGAGAATGGTGGAAAATAATGAGTACGTGTTCTTGAGCTAATAAGTAATGAAAATGATGAATGAATGTTACACTTTGCCCACAATTCATAACGAGCAATGACTTAAGAAATTGATGGATTGTAATGTTGCCTTGGGTCCGTTCCCACCGTATTTGAGATGGCAAAGTGTAGCGCTTAATAAGGTTCCACCTTCTTTCCGAAGTAGCCCCAATAAAGCGTGTAGGTTGATGAAATGTGTAAAGGTTTCGCGTTCCTTCCGGCTTGTGACCGGTAAAGCGTGAGATTCCGCGTTCCTTTCAGCTTATGATCGGTAAAGCGCGAGGTTCCGCATTCCTTCCGGCTTGTGACCAGTAAAGCATATGGTATGATGTTAAGGCTTGGTAATGGAGCTGGTGTCCAATTTGGATTGTATGGAATGATTATAATGAGATTTGTACTTGTGTTTGAGATAATGAAAGAATAATCTTGATTAGGTAAAGTCGAATATATGGAATTGCATGGGTTCTTTTTATGTGGATTATAATGGGTTGTGATATGTTGTGATATGTAGGAAAATGACTCGTGGATATGTTTATACTTTTAGGTAAAGTTAACAAGGGATTCTTGAAAAGACTTTTTTTTTTGAAAAATATATTTGACTGATACAGAAACAAATGAAAGGGTTTTTCTTTGAAAAGCTTTCATGAATTTCTTTATGAGAATGGTATTACTTATATGTATTGCAATTTGTGTATGAAAAGAACACAACGAATTTATGTTCATATCACTCTTTAGCATTTCATGATCACATGTCTCTAGGGATCTTATTGTTTAGATCAGGGAAGATTCCTACTGGACTTCATGTTCATCCCAATTATTTTAACTATTTTTTAGGAATGAAGTTTGGAACGCCGGATTGAGGATTGAAGAGTTTATTCTCTCTTATTTGTCATAGCGTAAATGAGAGATGTTTGTTGTAATGAGAGATTCTTGTGTAATTCAATGGGAACCTTGACTTGTATTATTGTTGTATTTGTTCGAGAATGAATAATATTATTGTTACTCCATATAATGAGTAGTTGTAATTATAATTATAGTTAATAAAATGGACTTGTACGGAAGGTTTTGGTTATATTTTCGAGTAATAAAACTTGGGGCGTGACACCCGTGCTAGTTCCGTAAGTTTCCACAACTTACATCGGTCCCTCTTGAGGTGGTTGAGGTGTTCCCCGAGCCTTCTCGTGGATGTTTCACGATTTTGGCCCTCGATGGCTTATTTTCAAGCCTAAGTGTTGGAAAAGTGCATTTTTCTACTTGGTTTTCAAACCGCAATACTTTTTCTACACCTTAACTTCATGCATAAACACCACATTCAGAAGTTTAGTGATCTCATGTTTTCAACAAAATCTTCAATCCGAGGGATCTTAAAAGAATCTAAAAACAAAACTGCGTTTGAATGTTGAAGAGAACACCTTAACTACACTAATAATTTTGGACATAAAATTCACATAAAGATGAAACTACACATTATAAACTCCATTTTTAACAAACCCAGTGAATTCAAATTCAAACAGTTCTTGCTTTATCTATGTTATTTTTATCATTTAAGTCATAAGAAGAGAACTCATACAATCGTTTATGAAAAACACCAGTTTCAACATAAAACATCATTTGTTAGGAAATTCTTCAAAGTTGGTAGCACTTGTTTATTACCTTCTTGAAGATATCAATATCAGGATCAGGTTTAATATTTGCTTCTTTCTCTCTCCTTGGTAACTCTGCTAATATATCTACAAATGTTTGAAAAAGAATTTAACATACTTAACCTGCAACAAGTCATCGGTGCGCATGGTTTGAGCATATGTAAACAAAAGAAAATAAAACTAAACCAATCTTTTAGATCAAACATGAATCACAAAAGATGAGAAAGAATGAAACACTACTTACCTGTGGTGTTCAAATTTGATTTTCAAGTTTCATATTTGGTTTGATTTTCAAATTATACTGAAACATGAAAACACATATAAAGTAGAAGAGGGTAAAAATAAATATACCTTATTTATGAACTTTTAATCAATGAATTGTAAACCTACTTATTGTAATAATATTTGGAAGATTCAACCTGAAGCATCATACCAATAAAATAAAATAAAAAAGCAAATAACTTTGTTCAACTCAATATAAAAAAGCCTGCAATAAGAAATCAAATGTATCCACTACCCTAAATCATCTTGTCGAGCCCAAAATATGTGTGATTCCTGCTAAAGGAAAAAAATTCCACTTATCCATCTTTTTATCAGAGAAAAAATCCTAAACATGTGGAAACCATAAGAAATTTAACATCTTACATTTTTTTTTTTTTTTTTTAACATGGAAAATCTGGTAGTCCATGGCTAAAAAACTGATTTTACACAATCCTACATTCCTAGACTGATATCAAGACCACAATGTTGCATTTGATTATTCAAATATAAGGAGCTTTGGGCATAAATAGAAGCATAACAATAGCAACTTCACACAGCTTATGAAGCATGAAGTGCTTTCTAGTCCTATCTTAAGATGCTTACATCAATCATACTAATATTTTAATTGCCAAAAGATTAAAAAATAAAATAAAATGATTCAAGAACCATACTTTCTCATGAATTTTCTTCACGAACCATTGTGGAACTAAAAAAATTGTGATGTCAACACTTTGAACAATAATAATAATAATAATATATTTGTTTGAAAAAAGAGTAGCTCTATGACAAAATCAACGAACATGTGCTTCTATATCAACAAACATCTCATTACCAAAAAAACCAAAGGTAGTTTCTGAAATAGAGATCCAAGGGTACTAATTCAAACAAACAAAAATACAGCACATCATGCTTGTTATGAGAAAAAATCAATGTACTAATTCAAACAAATTTGAAATAAAGACCCAAAGGTAGTTTCTATACCAATTTACACATGTAGAGAAATAATTTATGTCTCGCTATCATGTAGAGAGATTAGAGTGTTTTTCTTTAGCAACCCAACCTCACCACCAACCACCATCTACCTTTATTTTCTTCTCTCATAACACTGTTTGTAATCATACTAATATTTTAATTGCTAAAACATTATTTTTAAAAAAATTAAATTAAAATGCTTCAATCAATTGATAAGAATTTTCTTCAAGAACCATCGTGGAACTAAAAATGCCCTTAATTCCATGAGAAATCAGTTGTTTCAGTATTGAATCATTCCATGAGAAAAAGCCCTTAATCCATGAGAATTAGTGGTAAATCAAATTAAAAT
Organism: Camellia japonica; assembly: GCA_030407325.1. Taxonomy (NCBI): domain Eukaryota; kingdom Viridiplantae; phylum Streptophyta; class Magnoliopsida; order Ericales; family Theaceae; genus Camellia; species Camellia japonica. The sequence continues at coordinate 144,842,626 of JAPPVO010000036.1, forward strand.
ACCCTAAATCGATGAGAAAATATCAGTGTTAAATCAAATAAACCCCAATTCCATGAGAAAATACCCTAAATCCATGAGAAAGTAGATGTTTGAGTGTTAAATCAAATTAAAATGCCCTAAATCCATGAGAAAATATGTGTTAAATCAAATAAACCCTAATTCCATGACAAAATGACATAAATCCATGAGACAGTAGATGTTTCAATGTTAAATCAATTGGAAGTAAGTGTTTTCAGTGTTAAATAATTAAGAAGTAAGTGTTTCAAAGTTTAATCAGAAGATTCTTCAGATTATAAAGGAAAAAAATTAAAAGATTCATACCTTAAACAAACCAGATTCTTCTAAAGTACAACAATGGTGAGCCCTAGAGAGGAGGAGGCTCTAGGAAAGGCAGAAGGTATACCGTGAGAGAGAGAGAGAGAGAGAGAGAGAGAGAGAGAGAGAGAGAAGAGAGCAAAGAAACGAAGGAAAGTGAAAGAGGATTGAGGTTGAGCATAAAGAACTGAGATTGAGCTAATTCATGTGTAGCAACAATGCTGCACAATTATGTCCACAACTTTTAAGACCAAAGAGAGAGAGAGAGAGAGTAAATACTACACACCCAAAAAATTTCCCATGAAAGAGCAATCTTATGGTTGAGATTAATTGCAAGTGTGAATCCCACAACAAAGACATATATTACAACACACATCAATGAGAACAATTGAGACTAACTACTTCAGACTTCAATAAGAATAGCTCACAAACACAAACATAGTTATAGATGTTTATCATAACTGCAATCAATTTACCATTTTCCTTTTGTCAATTTACAATCATAATTGCCATTTGAAAACAAAAAATATCAAAATCTCAGCTGCATTTCAAATTTCAATTGAATTTTGTTTAATTGTGGAGTTTCATTGACAAAGCTGTAGTGGTGCATTGGCAGTGAAAAGGCATAGGTAGTGTCTACAGGGATAAAACCCCAAATTCAAAAAAAGAGAAATCAAAGAAATCTGGAACAGAGAGGGAATATGAAGATAAAAAACATAACAACAATTAAACCTTGATAAACAATCAAACCATTATAGACTGATGTATTCAAATCAGAGACATGGGTAATATTGCATGTGAGAGAGAGAGAGAGAGAGAGAAAGTGTGTGTGTGTGTGTGTGTGTGTGTGTGTGAGAGAGTGACCTCGCTTGGGAAGGTCCTGTTCTCTTTCTTAATGCTAGATCTTGTTCTCTGCTGTCATTTTGTTCTTTATAGTTATCTAAACTGTTGATCAACAATTGTAAATCATATCTATCACTTAAGTTGAAGAATTGCCACTTATTACTTTCATCTCATAACTACCCCTTTATGCCTTTAATTGGAAAAAAAATAACTGGGGAAAAAAATTACAACGGGAATTGAGCATCAAAGGGAACACTATAAAATGATAATTCTATTTAATCAAAAATAGAACCAGCCAATAAACTCCAAATTCAGAAAATTTAATATACAGATTTGTATAGGAATCCAATTGCTAACCATACCTACTATAGTGGTGCATTGGCAGCAAAAAGACATGAGTAATGTCTACATGGATAAAACCCCAAATTCAAACCTTGATAAACAATCAAACCTTGATAAGGTAGTGTCTACATGGATAAAACCCCAAATTTAAAGAAAGAGAATCAAAGAAAAGAGGAAATAAAACTCCAAATTCAAACCTTGATAAACAATCAAACCTTAATAAACAATCAAACCATTATAGACAATCAAACCATTATCCATTTTAAACCCAGATAAACAATCAAACCATTATGCACTTGAAGCATAGAGAGAAAGACAGAAAGGGGGAGATGTACCGGAGGAGGTTCGAAGAAGTTGATGATGATGACGGTGGCTGTGGTGGTGGTGAAGGCAATCGAAGCACAGTGGGAGGGTTGCGACTTGAAGCCACTGAGGAGCCAATTCGGTGAGCCAATCGAAGCACAATTTCACCAAAACACTGAATCGAGAATAAAAACTTACCTTGCGAGCAGCGAGTGGGAGGGTTGTGACTTGAAGCCACTGAGAGAGAAAGGGGGAGAGGGGGAGAGTGAGAGAATGAGTGCGAGAGAGAAGAGTGATTTGGGCAGAGTAATTTGGGAAGACAAAACGGTGTCGTTTTGTCCCTTAAATTATAGGTGACGAAGTTATTTTCATCTCTAATATGGTGCCCAAATTTTCTACCAAAATTTCCAAGGGTGGAAATTTGTTTTGCGACGAAAAATAAAATTTAGAGATGAAAAAAAATTTCGTCACCTATTATTTTATTTATTGTAAGCATTTGGTGACGAAATTTTGTTTCGTCTCTACAAATAGTACAATTGGAGACGAAATCTTATTTTCATCACTAAAACATGTATATTTGGAGACAAAATATTTTTTCATCATGCGTTTTCGTCACCATAGACCTTTTTTGTTGTAGTGAACAGTGTTTTTTTTTTTTTTTTGGTTAATAATTAATTTTTGAATTGAATCTTAAAAAAAGTTTGGTTATGATTGTTAAGATTGTATGAATGTAATAATATTGTCCAAAAAAAAAAGATGAATTTTAAATAGTACTACAAATTAAAAAAAAAAAAAGTAAGGAATTGTGAACATTTTTCTATTCATATTAGGACAAATAAAATGGAACTTTTATAAATACGAAGTTGCGGATTCATAATGGTTACATACTTGTAAAAAATGTATAAATCCACAGCATCAATATATTCTAATTCTATTTTTCGACTTAATGTTATTTTAAAGATAAATTACACTTTACGCTCTTAAAGTGTTATCCAATTAGCAATTGGACGTAGAAAGAAATTTTTTTTTTAAAAATTGTGGTCTTACTTTTGTCAATTCTTCAAAGTTGGTAACGGTGGATTAATTTTACCTTTCATAGAAAATAACAAGAGTATGTTATCTTTCATATAAAATTTAAAATTTGGCAACAATCATTTTTAACTCATCTTTAATAATGTATTATAACACTATCAAAATTTAATTAGAATCTTTTTTTCTTTCTTTTTATTTTTTCGTTATCGGTCCAACAAAATAACATTTTATATTTGATATTTCATAAATAAAAAAACAATTGCAATTGCACCAGTACAGCATACAATTTTGAAGATGATACTCTTACACCATGCTTCATAGCCCAATGGGTAGTAATTTTAAAAATAAATAAATAAACAAATAGATGCATCATTTATGAAATAAAATAAAAAACAGACAGCAGTAAATTATACCAAAAAAAAAAAAACACAAAAATTACAAAAAGAATGATGCTCACATCCATGAACCAAAGAATTTAGAAAGAAAAAAAAAAAAAAAAGAAGGAAACAAACAAATAAGAACAGGAAGTACTAGTATATATGCAACACAACTAAAAACCACAACATGCGTCAACCATTTAGTCACTCATCCAAACAAGTTAAGCGTCATTGTTAGGTGGTGGTGGAGGTGGAGGTGGAGGAAAGTAGTGATGGTAGACCTGAGTGACTCGATGGTCAATCTGATCAATGCGATTGCTTGTTACTTCATCACGTGTTTTAGTGTCCAGACAAAACTCACCAAAGTGTTGAATTAGTGAGTTCTGAGTGGCAGCAAATGCATCGAACCGATTACCCAATGCATTGAACTGATTAGCCATTTGTTGTTCCCATTGAACGCGTTGATTGTGTCGTTCTTCTTCCAGCGCCAAATAATCAATCTAGTATTGGGGTTGTTCATTTTCTGGCATGGCATTGTCATTGTGGTCTTCGCGAGCATCATCTATTGGTGCATTTGCAACATTAATGGATCCCAATAAGTTTTTAACGCCACCAACTCGGGTTAGTGTATACTCTGAAATCGGTGAAGTGATTTTCACCTCTGCTTCACCTACAAGTCTGACATGACAAGCTTTGAAAATTTTGGTTAGCAAAGCTCCAAAAGGTAGTGATTGGCTACTGAGAGTACCGAGATTTGCAACCACCATTTCCTTCAGTATTATGTAGCATAAATCCAATCTTTGTCCAACTTCAAAACATATAACAAATAAGTATTGTAAATTAGAATAGCATCAAAATATCCTTTTTTTGGAGTGACATTTTCGACTATTCATCGATGGAGAATACGAAGGTAGGGTTTCAAATGTCTTGCTTGTAAATTACTGCCGGTAAATCGGTCCTCACAAATTATAGTATAAACTTCACTTATATCACTAACAATGTTAACCAGGTCAGACTCACTCTGAAAATGAATTTGCAAATCCCCTGGTTGAACTTCAATAATTTGTGTCAAAGTGTGGTTGTTCAGTGTGATTATTTTACCTTCGACATAAGATGTCAGACTATTCTTTCCAACTTCTCCCTCAGTAGGTTTCAAGTGAAGGTAAAATAAATACACAAGACGTGGATATACCTTTCGTGGTAAATTGATTAAAGGTAGCCATCCCATCGTTTCTAGTCTGGCAACCAACAGAGGATCATATTGAGAATGAAGATTTACCCTTCTCTCGGTAACAATTGGTCGGTTGACAAAATTCGGATAAGCTTGTTCATGATTATATGTGAGAAAATCAATAGTTGGATAAGTCTGTTGTTGTTGGCGTGGTGGAGGGTTAGAGGTTTCACCACGTTCTAGTCTGGCTCTTTTTGTTATCGGCATGATTTATGAAGGTAAGCAAAATGATAACAAAGGTAAGAAAAATGCATGGAAGGTTTCGGCTGTTACTGTGAGGAAATAGTATACAAAAGATAAGCAACAGATAGCCAAAGCTCAGCCTCAGGTTGAGTCTTGCTGGAAACTGGGAACAGGCGCAACCGATTGGCCGGCTGGATAACCCACCAGTTGACTGCCCGGTTAACTGGTTTGGTGAACTTTTCCGCTGTTACTTCTGTAGCTCTGAAATTGTGAAGCTTTGATGTTGTGAATCTCTGATCAAAGCTCTTCTTTTACACGGATATGAGTTGTAAATATATACACTGAATTTTTGAAATTAATTGACGTATGTGGTGGACTAAATTTGTGAAATTAATTGAGGTAGGTAGTGGAGGAGGTGGTTGTATGTTTCAGGTCTTTGATCTGGTTGTATTGATATTATTTGAATAATGCAGGTAAATGAAGATGGTGAAGAAGTTTCTGAAAGTTGTGACGTAAAGTTGTTGGATGTGCTCACTGATATAAAGCCTCAGTCAAACAAATGGCCAAAAAATCTACAGCTGAGGGTTTTTTTATTTTATTTTTTATTATCAGAAATTGACCAACTGAGGCTTTGCAGAGGAGTGATGGCTCTGCAAAACATGAGTGAAATTACGATGTTGCCCTTTTCATTTTTTACTAACATACCAATTTAGCATTCCATAACATAGGGGCAATTTAGTCATTTCAATGCCAAACACATCAATCAACAGCACAATAATATTGATGGCACATAAGTTCACGGGTGAGGCACAATAATGAAGGTGAGGATGGTACAGGTTCACGGATTTCTCACGAAAGTGATAAAATTTAACAAATGGAAAAATTTCAATAATATTGAATTATGTGCTGTAAATTGTGTAGATACTAATCAAATGATATTTTAATTTTTGTTGACTCCCAATATATATAATATTGATAAATTTCATGGCAATTTATTTGAAAATAACAAATAATAACTAGCAAATGATTGATGACAATAATTTTTAAAAATATAAAAATATTTGAGCTTAAAAATATTGGAAAAAATATAATTCGAATCAAATATACAATTATAAGTTCAGTTTGATTAGTAATTCAATATTTATTGTGACTTTCAAATTATTTTGTTTATAATGGGCTTGTTTGGTTTGTTTTTTAAAGAGTTGTTTTTGAAAAAAATTTGGGAGAGTTGTTTTAGAAATTTTTTTGGTTTGTTGGTTGTATATTTTGAGAGACAAATTTTTTTTGGGAGTTTGGGATGATTTGATAGTTTGGGAGAATTGAGTAGATGTGTGTGAGAGAAAAAGTGATGAGAAGGAGAGAGGAGAGAGAAAAAGTGATTGATTGATGTGTAAGAGAGAGAGTGATTTTGGAAATTTTTTGAGAGAAAAAACTCAAACCAACAAATTTTGGGAAATTTTTTTCTAAAACTCATTTCCCAAACTCAAACCAAACATACCAAATATTTTCAATACAAAAGTTTTTTATTTTTAAAATTTTCTTAATAATAAATTTTTTGAGTTGAATTTAAAATTTTTTGGGTATGACTACTATTTTTTGTTAATCATTAATTTTTTCAATTGAATTTTTAAAAGAGTTTGGTTAATAGTAATTTTTTTTTGTTAATACTTAATTTTTTGAATTGAATTTTAAAAAGAGTTTGGTTGTGACTGTTTAAGTTGTGTGTGTGATTATGAGTTATAACTTTTTAAATTAAGTTTTGAAAACTCTTTTCAAAACTCATAACAAAACAAATTTTCTTATTTCACATGTCATATCAATATTTTAAAACTCAATTCCACATTTAACTCAAAACTCAATTGAACACTCTATTAAAAAACTATAACTAAACAAATTTTTTACACTCAAATCATAATTCCAAAACTCGTAAACTTAAAATACAACTTTATTCTCAAATTATATTTAAAAAATTCTATCAAACACTATTTACAATTTTTATTTTTTATTTTTTATTTTTTCATACATACACTTAGGCAAGTTTAGCAATATCAAAATAATCCATCTTTTTATCTTTTTCCATCACATCATCTCTCTATTTTTCTGCACATCTTTTCATAAAAAAACAAAAAATACACTTATTTAGGTCATCCCAAACAACCCCACATTTCTCATTTCACATTTAAACGAGTTGCCATGTCAGCCACGATGAAACACGTGGCAAGCTTATCTCGTTCAAGTCGAAGGAAATCGAGAATCTTCTCACATAAAAATCACGAGAGCGTCGATCTTTGCCAACCCCTATTAACGCTGACTGTTGATTTTTTCGCAACTCATTCATTGACAGCCGTTGGATCGTTCTGGACAATTAATAAATCACCCCTCCTTCTCAATCCATATACATTTTCATTTTCTTGTACAGCTTCTCTCTCACCGTCAAATTCCATTACCCCCTTTTCGTTAGATCTCTTCTCCTTGATTTCTCAGCTTTGAATTCGTTCGACGATCTGCGTTTTGATTATGGATTCGAGTGTTTTCGTTGAGCGATTCGCTTCCGATCTTCGATTCAGAGATATGTGGTTCAAGACTCATCCTTTCTTCGGTCATGGGTGAATTGACTGGAAATCGAAAGATACATCGAGGTACGTAGTGGATTTGTTGTTAATAGATTAATATCTTGTTCTTCATCCCCTTGTTGCACGTAATTAAGTATTTTCCTCCATTTCTTGAAGGCTCTTGATGTTTGTTCTCAACAATTAATATCTTGCTGTCTTTCTGAAATTCTTGTGGTGTGTATTTACAGCCTTTGACAATTTCGTATGTATTGTAATTCTTGGGTTCAGATCTATTAATTTTTCAACTTTTTGTGTTCATTTTCAGATCTAAAACGCTTGGTTAGATCGGTGCAAGGATTCAGATTGGATTTTGATATGAAGCTGTGAAGGATTGCTAAAGTGTTTCTTTATGCTTTTTTTGATGGGCTTTCTTTTGTCATCTTCTTGGTATAATAAAGAAGATAGTTTGTGTGTGTGTGTTTCGGTGTGTACCAGAGGGGTATAGCCTAGGGTAACAAAAAATGTGAGATGTGTAATGTTCTACTGGTTGTCAATCGACCTTTGCCATGTCAGGTGCGCTTGCTTGGCAGGTCAAAAAAACCCTAATAAAAAGTTTGTTTTTTGTGTTTGAGGAGGAGATGGTACGGGGTTTTGCCCGGCTCTCCCCTTTTTGTGTGTTGCGTCTCTCTTTTTTTTTTTTTTGGTTTTTTCTTGATTTTGTCCTCCCCAATTCTCTATCCAATCCAATCCGTTGTTCATCGTGTCTTTATTTGTCTCTCGAATGGATGATTTTACATCGATTCGAACAAATAAGGACATCAACACGCCAACTATTTGTATTCATCAAGCAAGCAAACGCAAGGATGGGATTAGCACATCATGACTATTCAATCCAAGAGGTACAAACAAACAATTTCCTTTAATTTATTTTGGCACTAATTATTGCATTTTGAGCATTTTAATTAGGGGAAATTATGCATTGAGGAATGCTAGGGACTCCAAAATAATTTACCAAATGTTAAACCTTGGTAGATCATTTGGTAGATTATTTGCGGTTCATCGTAAATTATTACAGATTTATGGAAAGTTAATAGTTTTAATTATTAATATTTATGAAGTTCAGATTTTAAAACCACCCCTGAAATGAAATTTCCCTTTTAATTAATTAAGCTTATTGCATAAAATCAGCACTAAATTTGAGCATGTCTGAATCTACCATCTCATTAGCCTCATTTCAAAAGCAGCACTCAATATGGCTCGGAAAGCTAATCTTTATTCTCAAAATTTAATCAATAAGTAAATCTCTGGTTACAAAATTCTGGATGGTTTACATATTTCAATTATAAAATCCAAGTAACATCTAACATACGCCCAAAAATCTAACAGACGCCCAAAACTGTTGATTAGTTGAAAAGAAAATTTTAGAGTACACCATATGCCAAAATATGATTTTGTGGTCTTTTGGTTACTTCCTATGTTATGACATATTGTGATTAGGAAAATGATATTAGAAGCCAATTTTCTAGACTTATTTTTTAGATGTGGAAGAGATGATTGGAGATGATTAGACACTATCGTGATTATTATTTTGTTGGTTATGACCCATAATGATCATTATTTTGGTGATAATTTTTGGTTAATTGAAAATGACTTTGGATATATTTTTTTGTGGTGTTTGGTTGTGACATTATTTTTCTGAAGTTATGATATTTATGGTAATTAATATAGTAATTAATATAAAAATCTACATATGGCAAGGCTCTGTATTTTAGAATGACCCCATTGTAAGTACACTAATATTGTAGATGGTTCAGATGTCAAAGATTGTTGGTTCGGATATTGTGTAATTGTGCACATAATGTAATTTCAGAGAGGTTCAGTTGTACTGTGATGATGTGCGTGGCCTGGTTTATATTTCTGTTTTTGGTTAGGGTTTGGGTTGGAATGTTTAGTGGTTTGGAGGGTTGGTCCCTTATGTGTAATTGTAATTTAGTCAAAATGTCAATTATAAACCAGTATAAAGCTCAAGGGTTGGTGGTGGCTGCATGTTGTGACTTTAAGTCTCAGATGTGGGTTCATGGATTTTGTTTTAGTGTTGCAGCAGAGTAAAGATTCTTGATTCCTCTGTGCTAGCTGGAGAGAGGATGAATTTTAGCGGCCTGATCATTTGAAGGAATAAATTCAGGCATTGCAAAAAAGTAATTTTTTTTGTCATGTTGGTGTAGAGGAGACCGTACTTTCTTTTGTGGTGTACTCAATTTTCTTTGCTATTGCTTTAATGCTGCGTAGTTTTTCTAGCTAATGTGACAGATTTTGAATTGCATTGGTTGTGACTTTCGGGTTGAGCATGGCTAATTCAATTCTTGATTCTTCATGTGTAGATTTTGTGGTGGTAACTTCATTATTTTTTGGCGGATGTTGGAGTCCTTTATACAAGTATTTCTCGAGGGTATGTGTGAACTCTGTTATTGAAATTTGTCACATTGATTGTAGAGAATAAATTGTTTGTAGTTTCCTTTATACACTAAACTAGCAGGACAGTTATCTAATATTGCAAATTGCGATTTTTACTATCATGATTTTTATTTTTTATTTTACCCTAGGGTGTGGCCAAATGCATTGTAGGAAGTAAAGTGCGCAGTTCAGCATTGTATATCTGCTTGTGTTTGCCATTTGTTGTATTTACTTCATATGTTGTGGTGCTGATCCCCAGGAGGCTTGAGTTGGAAGTGTTATTGGGTGATCTCAAGTCTCAGATAGATTTCTTGAATTTGCTTCTGACACGCCATGTTTGCTGAAGTGTCGCAATGCCACGATAAGGTATTTCTTCAATCAACAAGAAATAGGAATCTGTCTCGTCTTTGTAACTGTTTTGGATAAAAATTTGAGTAGGTATTTGTGAAGAGAAAAAGGGGGTAGGTAAAGGTAATACTAAAAAATTTTAGGTTATACCTGATTGGTTTTCTTTCTGTGTTTATTTCTTTATTTCTCTACACGAATTTTTCTACAAATAATAGATCTAAACAAACTTTAATGCTGTCTGAGAGCATCTTAAACTATGCATCAAAATTTTTACCAAATTTGAATAAAAGCTGTTTTTCATATCACCTGCTCTAGTGGAGAGTTTTGGCTTTTCATACTTGATGATTGGGCAGATGATTGGTCAGTGTAAAATTTTAACAAAATTTTGTTTTTGATGTGGTTAAGGGGGGTATCCGGTGATGAAAATATAATGGCAATAAAAAGTGATTTGATGAATGGCATAGAACATTCTTAGATTGATGAAGCATTTTTTATTTTTTCAATTTGATATCTGTTTTATGAAACCATTAGAGTAGAAAAAATGGATATTTTTTTTATCAAATTTGAATTTGGTGATGGATTTGATATTTACGGTTGGAGAAGGCCTTATGAATCATTTTTTGGTGAAAACTATCTGTTGTGTTAGTGATACTGTTTTGATGAAATATGGTGGAACTTATTATTTTATTTAGCATCGTTGACCTCAAGTGAGGTGTGAGACTTGCTCACTTTTTAGTAATTTATTTGTTAAATTATGAAAAAATTATCATTTTATTCAGTGAACATTATCATTCTATTTAGTTTTGCAGTTGGTTGTTGAAGCTATTGTGGTTACTGCCGCAATTTTATTTTCTTTTAGCCTTTTTAAATTAAATTTAAATTTTCTTGTTTGATTGTAGAAAGGTAGAAAATGTGGAGTGCTTGTCAATGTCGTGGTAAATTGTTAAAGAAGCCAACTATTTTAAAGAAAATAAAAAGATTGTCATATTATTTCTATTTTTTTGTACTGGATTTTGTTACCTGTGTGGGATTCCAAGCTTACTACAAAACTTTCCTCACTTCCCTCTTAAGTCTTTTTTCGACTATAATAATTTTAAATGTCATTAAGTGTTTTATGCTGTAGAAAGAATGTGTGTATATATGTCGTTCTTTTTTTTTTATTGAGTTTTTTTGCCTTTTCTTTTATAATTAAAATAATATGAATTTGTAGTTAGTATTTTACAAATAGGTGGGTAGGTCTGGATTTGTTCTAGTTTTTAAAACATATTTGGTTGAAATTGCGAGATGAGTACAAGGCCACCCTAGCGTAATGTTTGTGCAGCGACAGCCGCATGCATTAAAATGGAGTTTTTTTTTTGGTGTAATGGAGTGTTAACTGAAATATTTAATTTACCCTTAAATTTATAGTGCTAGTTGAAAAAATGTCTATTATTTTGAATGACTTTTTAGTACTTTTAGAACGGTAAATTTGTGTTGGGGTTCTGAAATTTATTCACTTTGCTTGTTCTTGATTTTTCAAAAATATTTTTAACAAAATTCTATTTTCTTGTTTTTTTGTGTTTTTTTTTAACCTGAATTTTTTTAATATTTTAAGGTTTTTTTTTGAGATGTACTTAAACATAAATAAATATAAAAATATCTTTTAAAATTTACTAAATATTAAAAATATAAGAACATTTTTATATTTCTATGCATTTATTAATTTTTTAAAATATTTTTTTACAAATTTTTTATTTTGTAAATACATCTGAGTAAGGTAAGGTGTATTTAAGAATGTAAAAAAAAAAAGTTTAAAATTTTAAAAATATTTGCTAAAAATAAAAAATATGAGAAACAAAAAGCTTAGGCTGTGCTTGGTTAACTTTTCCAAATATATTTTTATTCTTAGTTTTGAGTGTTTTGTTTGTTTTTGGGCTAGTTGGTCGTTCCCTTAGACGTCTGGCCAGTTGATCGGTTGGTTGACAGGAAAAGTGTTATTTTTTTTAATCATTTATTTATTTATTTATTTATTTTTGGGGGTATTTTTTTTTTCAGGTCCCTGATATTAACATTTTACAGTATAAAGGACATCAAATATTCGTATAATGTCTAAGGTCCTTCAACAATGTTTTCATAATGTTTAAGGTCCCTCAACCTTGATCTAGAGAAATTTTAGTCCAGAGAAATTCTGAATTGTTATTCTCAGAATTTCTCTGATTTGAGGAAGGAAGGGAAAATAAACGATCATAACAGTAAACTCACATCCAATGTAAGGGTATTTGAAAACTGAGCATACACAAAATTATTGCATGGAGTAAAATCAAGAAACAAAATTCAGCTCATTTGAAATTTCTCTGAGTTGAGAATTTCTATGGACTAAGGAAGAATTTCTCTGGACTCACTTTAACTCAGAAATTTTTTTGAAAGCTAGAGAAATTTTTCTCACCAGCCTAGAGAAATTCACTCAAATCAGAAAAATTCCCCATCTCCAAATCACTCAACTTAGAGAAATTCACAACTCAAAAATTTCTCTGATTCAAAAATTTCTCTGGCTTTATTACAAAGAATTTCTCTAACTTACTGAGGGAGATGACCGAATTGCTCACAGTCCTTTGACCCATTTTTGTTGAAGTTTGTAACTAGACTATTCATCATTCTAGCTATTGCTTCCTTGAATTCACCAGGTTGGTTCATTTTTACCTTATTATTAGTATCTTCGACGACTCCTTTGATCACAGACCCAACTTCAGCACCTTCTATATAAGCTTTACATGCTAACAGAATGTCATGTGCTTGAAGACGAAAATGCCCAGCAACCCAGAGGTCGACATGTGTACGATTTCGGAGACGTTCGATTCGTCTCACTCGCCTTCTCTCAACTCCGATCTGATCTGGTCAATGTACTCGTCGACCTATTTTGGCATTTCGGATCTGGGCATGTCGAAGTATCGTTCTGGGGACGAGGAGGAAGAAGACGATGAATTGAGGTAGCCAGTCAATCCAGCTAGTTTTTTCATACTCATAATCAATATACACAATATTTCTCTGAGATTGGGGGAGTTTGGAGAGGATTCGGAGGAGAAGCTACATGGTTGAGAGCTTCCTTGTTCTTGAGCCAGAGTTGAGACCAGCTCAAAGATTTCTCTGGTGAGCCAGAATTGGATCACGATCTCATCGATAAATGATTCGAACAAGGAGAATCTTCATCTGGTCAACGCCGCTCCGGCGAAGATCGAGTCGATCGATGTGTCCCTGGTGGAGGAGCTGAGTGCGATCTGCCAGAAGATCGAACGCCTGAGATAATCTCAGTGAGATTGGACAGAGAGAAGACGGAGAAGATGCCGAGAGAGGCATTTGGTGATGGAGACGAATTTGAAGGAGATGGTGAAGAGAGATGAGGTCCAGAAGCTGCTTGAGATCGAGGTCGATAGGTTGTTTCGGGTAGAGAAATGTTTAGGGACCTCAGACATCAAAAAATAATTTTGTGGATTGCTTCCATTATGAAAAGTGAGAGAGGGACTCTAGACCGATTTTCCCTTTATTTTTTGGCAAGTGGCTGTTTTAGCCTAAAAGTCAGAAAGTTATTAAAAAAATTAAAAAGTCAACAATTTATACCAAAAAATCAGATTTTCTTTTCTATCTACTTTTTACACATTTTTTTTTTTGTAAAAAGTCAAAAAGTCATTTCAAACATATTAATTTTTTTATTTTACATTTTAGTTAAAAAGTTAAAAAATTACTAAAAAATCTGTTCGCAAACGAGGTCTTAGAACTTGATATTTTTTATATTTTAAATGAACAAATTTCAGAATTTTTATGAATTTTTAATGAGCTTTAAATAGAATCTTGAGTAGTGTGGTTGGTTATGGGTTGTAAGTTTTTATATTAAATATTATGTGTCACATCTAAAATTTCAATCTCAATTCAAAGTTCTTTTTAATACTCTTTAAAATTTTTTACTAAACAAATTTTTCACAATCAAATCATAATTTTATAACTTACAAACTCAAAATACAATTTTATTTTTAAATTATAATTTCAAAACTCTTCCAAACACCTCTCAATTTTTAAAAAAAATCCAAAAATTCAAATAACAAGCACGGCAGAAGCGGGAAAATGAGTTGCTGTTATTGCTTTTAGAACAATTTTAAGAACTCTGTCCAGGGACTGATGGTGACAATTGAAACAACTAAAAATTATTTGTAGACGGTTTTCTCTTTAGAGATATTTTTTCATATTTTGTTGTCTAAATTATAATTACAACATTTGAAGTTCATTTAGAATATGGTTGTCCATGCAATTTGCAAAATTATAAATATTATCTTAAAAGAAATTTTTATTTATCAAAATTAATTGAAAAAATAATATTCTTTAACTTTTTTTTTTTTAAATATAATAAGTAATTATTAATTAAAATAATTTTTTGATATAATTATAACTGTTAATTGACTTGATTTACTAATAATGAGGGTTTTGTTATAAAATTAGAAATTTCAAGGGTGGGATGTAATTTTTTTATTTACAAGGGATAAATTGTATTTTAAGTAAATTTTAGAGTGTATTTGTAATTTAATTTATTTATTTTGATTAATTTAGATGTGTTGAAAAAAATTAAAATGGAAAAAATTACTAAAAGTCAAACAAAAGTAGAAAAAGTTGTTTTAAATGTAAGAAGTTTTTAAGAACACAATGTTAACGTAACAGTATTTGGAAAATCAAACTGAAGTATTTTGTTGTCAGTTTTTTAGTTTTTGTGTTTTTTTTTTTTTAACATTTTAGTTTTAATTTTGGACTTTAGTTTCACATGAT
>JAPPVO010000036.1:144857493-144914902 GCA_030407325.1 Camellia japonica
TAAAAGTGCGTTTTTTGACTTAGGTTTCAAACTGGCAGTCCTGTGCTAGTTCTATAAGTTTTCACAAGTTACAATGGTTCCTTAGGAGGTGTTCGAGGTGTTCCCCAGGCCTTGTCGTGGTTGTTTCACGATTTTAGCCTCGATGGCCTACTTTCAAGCCTAAGTATTAGAAAAATGCATTTTTCGACTTAGTTTTCAAACTGGGAGTCCCGTGCTAGTTCTGTAAATTTTCACAAATTACATTGGCCCTTTCCGAGTGTTTAGGTTGTTCCCTGGGCTTTCTCACGGCTGTTATACGATTTTGGCCCCCAATCGCCTATTTTCAAGCCTAAGTGTTGAAGAAGTGCATTTTTCTACTTAGTTTTGAAACAAGGAGTCCTGTGCTAGTTTTGTAAGTTTACACAACTTACATTAGTCCCTCCTGAGGTGTTCCAGGTGTTCCTCGGGCCTTCTCATGGCTGTTACACGATTTTGGCCCCCTGATGGCCTATTTTCAAGCTTAAGTGTTGGAAAATTTTATTTTTTGACTTAGTTTTCAAACCGGGAGTCCCGTGCTAGTTCCGTAAGTTTTCACAACTTAAATTGGTCCCTCTCATGGTGTTTGAAATGTTCCCCGGGCCTTCTCGTGGCTGTTATACGATTTGCCCCTCCCCCGATAGCCTATTTTCAAGCTTAAGTGTTGGAAAAATGCATTTTTCGACTTAGTTTTCAAACCAGAAGTCCCCGTGCTAGTTCTGTAACTTTCAACAACTTACATTGATCCCTTTCGAGGTGTTTAGGGTGTTCCCGGGCCATCTCGTGGCTGTTACATGATTGTGGTCCTCGATGGCCTATTTTCAGGCCTAAGTGTTGGAAAAGTGCATTTTTCTACTTAGTTTTCAAACAAGGAGTCTCGTTGTAATGACTCGGATTCTAATTCATATCAGATTGGTATTGATGGGTTGGCAAGTGAACTTTAAATCTTATAATTGAGGATTCTTGGGTGATGTTTGGAACCTTGATTGAAGCCTTAACAAAGTGTTTAGGCAAGATTAGATCAAAAGCCCCAAATTTGAGTTTTTGTTTTTGACCAGCCTTCACTCTTATGCTCTTTTCTTTTTCCATACTTTGAATTTGGATGTGGGGCTAGTACCATTGGAAAGCTTGTTTCCGGGGCTTCAATTTGGACACAAGAACGACCTAAAACGGAGTCCGAACGAGAGAGTTATACCTGTTTGAATTCTTAGTGTCTCTGTTGGTTTTCTATAGGGTCGACACCAGTCTAGGAAGGGTCGACCCTCTTATGTTGCAGAATTTTTGTGTTGGTTGCTGGAAAATTGGGTCGACCCCCTCTTGTCTAAGGGTCGACCCCCCCTTGCTTGTGCCAGATTGTCTTTTCTACCTAAAGAGTCGACCCCCCTGCCCGAAGGGTCGACCCATGCATGTTTTTTTTTTTTCTTCAGATTTTGAGGTTCAAATAGGCCCTACCTTTGGGGGGTTTTGGGCCTATTATTTTATTGACCTTAGGATTATATCTCTACTACTATAAATAGGCTCTAAGCATGGTTTCATTTCACTTTTATCCTCCCCTTTCCTCTCAAACCGTGAGCCTCTCTCATCTCCTCTAAGCCCAACGTTTTCCCACTTAGATTGCTAGATCTACTCATCTAGAAGCATCTTCTCACCTAGGTCCCTTGAGGAAGGTTGTAGAACGCGCCAAGGGTTTTCAATCTATCGAAGTGGATCGTGTTTTCGTTGAAGTCGAAATTTTGGGTTTCTCTCTCTCCTTGCTTAAGGTAGGGATTTTTCTTGCTTCTCTTTAATAGTATCTTGTGGATAGATGTGTGATAATTTCTATTGCATAAAACCCTTATTTTGAGGAGATTTTTATAAAAGACATGTGAAGGAAGCTAGGGTTTTTAATTTATGGAAGTTGAATTGATGATTTAAGTGAAATATAAATTGTTTAGGTTATGAGAATGTGGTTTTGTGTCAAATAGTAAAAAGCCCTAATTTATGTTTAACCCTAGTTATGAAATCTATATTGGGAATGAAGAAAGCTTCAATTGACATTTGATTTATGAAATTAGTTTATGTTTTGTAAAGATGAGAATAGATAATGATGAATAATTGTTGGAAAATAACTATTGTATAGAAATGTTATTTTGAAGAAATTAAGATGAGTATTTAAATCAATTAATTGGGATAATTTATGATGATTATTGTGTTATGAAATTGAGTGTGAAGATTTGATAATTTTGTGGAAAAGTTAAGAGACCATTGAAATAAAAGAATTGAGAATGCTTCTAAAAATGTGCCAAATGTTCTTAGTGGATGAATTTTGTGATAAAAATAATGAATGTTATTGTTGGTTTTGTTGGGATTGCAACAACGAATGACTTGATGAATACTAGAGAATGGTGGAAAATAATGAGTACGTGTTCTTGAGCTAATAAGTAATGAAAATGATGAATGAATGTTACACTTTGCCCACAATTCATAACGAGCAATGACTTAAGAAATTGATGGATTGTAATGTTGCCTTGGGTCCGTTCCCACCGTATTTGAGATGGCAAAGTGTAGCGCTTAATAAGGTTCCACCTTCTTTCCGAAGTAGCCCCAATAAAGCGTGTAGGTTGATGAAATGTGTAAAGGTTTCGCGTTCCTTCCGGCTTGTGACCGGTAAAGCGTGAGATTCCGCGTTCCTTTCAGCTTATGATCGGTAAAGCGCGAGGTTCCGCATTCCTTCCGGCTTGTGACCAGTAAAGCATATGGTATGATGTTAAGGCTTGGTAATGGAGCTGGTGTCCAATTTGGATTGTATGGAATGATTATAATGAGATTTGTACTTGTGTTTGAGATAATGAAAGAATAATCTTGATTAGGTAAAGTCGAATATATGGAATTGCATGGGTTCTTTTTATGTGGATTATAATGGGTTGTGATATGTTGTGATATGTAGGAAAATGACTCTGGATATGTTTATACTTTTAGGTAAAGTTAACAAGGGATTCTTGAAAAGACTTTTTTTTTTGAAAAATATATTTGACTGATACAGAAACAATGAAAGGGTTTTTCTTTGAAAAGCTTTCATGAATTTCTTTATGAGAATGGTATTACTTATATGTATTGCAATTTGTGTATGAAAAGAACACAACGAATTTATGTTCATATCACTCTTTAGCATTTCATGATCACATGTCTCTAGGGATCTTATTGTTTAGAATCAGGGAAGATTCCTACTGGACTTCATGTTCATCCCAATTATTTTAACTATTTTTTAGGAATGAAGTTTGGAACGCCGGATTGAGGATTGAAGAGTTTATTCTCTCTTATTTGTCATAGCGTAAATGAGAGATGTTTGTTGTAATGAGAGATTCTTGTGTAATTCAATGGGAACCTTGACTTGTATTATTGTTGTATTTGTTCGAGAATGAATAATATTATTGTTACTCCATATAATGAGTAGTTGTAATTATAATTATAGTTAATAAAATGGACTTGTACGGAAGGTTTTGGTTATATTTTCGAGTAATAAAACTTGGGGCATGACACCCGTGCTAGTTCCGTAAGTTTCCACAACTTACATCGGTCCCTCTTGAGGTGGTTGAGGTGTTCCCCAAGCCTTCTCGTAGATGTTTCACGATTTTGGCACCCAATGGCTTATTTTCAAGCCTAAGTGTTGGAAAAGTGCATTTTTCTACTTGGTTTTCAAGCCGCAATACTTTTTCTACATCTTAACTTCATGCATAAACACCACATTCAGAAGTTTAGTGATCTCATGTTTTCAACAAAATCTTCAATCCAAGGGATCTTAAAAGAATCTAAAAAACAAAAATGTGTTGAATGTTGAAGAGAACACCTTAACTACACTAATAATTTTGGACATAAAATTCACATAAAGATGAAACTACACATTATAAACTCCATTTTTAACAAACCCAGTGAATTCAAATTCAAACAGTTCTTGCTTTATCTATGTTATTTTTCATTTAAGTCATAAGAAGAGAACTCATACAATCGTTTATGAAAACAACCAGTTTCAACATAAAACATCATTTGTTAGGAAATTCTTCAAAGTTGGTAGCACTTGTTTATTACCTTCTTGAAGATATCAATATCAGGATCAGGTTTAATATTTGCTTCTTTCTCTCTCCTTGGTAACTCTGCTAATATATCTACAAATGTTTGAAAAGAATAATTAACATACTTAACCTGCAACAAGTCATCGGTGCGCATGGTTTGAGCATATGTAAACAAAAGAAAATAAAACTAAACCAATCTTTTAGATCAAACATGAATCACAAAAGATGAGAAAGAATGAAACACTACTTACCTGTGGTGTTCAAATTTGATTTTCAAGTTTCATATTTGGTTTGATTTTCAAATTATACTGAAACATGAAAACACATATAAAGTAGAAGAGGGTAAAAATAAATATACCTTATTTATGAACTTTTAATCAATGAATTGTAAACCTACTTATTGTAATAATATTTGGAAGATTCAACCTGAAGCATCATACCAATAAAATAAAATAAAAAAGCAAATAACTTTGTTCAACTCAATATAAAAAAGCCTGCAATAAGAAATCAAATGTATCCACTACCCTAAATCATCTTGTCGAGCCCAAAATATGTGTGATTCCTGCTAAAGGAAAAAAATTCCACTTATCCATCTTTTTATCAGAGAAAAAATCCTAAACATGTGGAAACCATAAGAAATTTAACATCTTACATTTTTTTTTTTTTTTTTTAACATGGAAAATCTGGTAGTCCATGGCTAAAAAACTGATTTTACACAATCCTACATTCCTAGACTGATATCAAGACCACAATGTTGCATTTGATTATTCAAATATAAGGAGCTTTGGGCATAAATAGAAGCATAACAATAGCAACTTCACACAGCTTATGAAGCATGAAGTGCTTTCTAGTCCTATCTTAAGATGCTTACATCAATCATACTAATATTTTAATTGCCAAAAGATTAAAAAATAAAATAAAATGATTCAAGAACCATACTTTCTCATGAATTTTCTTCACGAACCATTGTGGAACTAAAAAAATTGTGATGTCAACACTTTGAACAATAATAATAATAATAATATATTTGTTTGAAAAAAGAGTAGCTCTATGACAAAATCAACGAACATGTGCTTCTATATCAACAAACATCTCATTACCAAAAAAACCAAAGGTAGTTTCTGAAATAGAGATCCAAGGGTACTAATTCAAACAAACAAAAATACAGCACATCATGCTTGTTATGAGAAAAAATCAATGTACTAATTCAAACAAATTTGAAATAAAGACCCAAAGGTAGTTTCTATACCAATTTACACATGTAGAGAAATAATTTATGTCTCGCTATCATGTAGAGAGATTAGAGTGTTTTTCTTTAGCAACCCAACCTCACCACCAACCACCATCTACCTTTATTTTCTTCTCTCATAACACTGTTTGTAATCATACTAATATTTTAATTGCTAAAACATTATTTTTAAAAAAATTAAATTAAAATGCTTCAATCAATTGATAAGAATTTTCTTCAAGAACCATCGTGGAACTAAAAATGCCCTTAATTCCATGAGAAATCAGTTGTTTCAGTATTGAATCATTCCATGAGAAAAAGCCCTTAATCCATGAGAATTAGTGGTAAATCAAATTAAAATACCCTAAATCGATGAGAAAATATCAGTGTTAAATCAAATAAACCCCAATTCCATGAGAAAATACCCTAAATCCATGAGAAAGTAGATGTTTGAGTGTTAAATCAAATTAAAATGCCCTAAATCCATGAGAAAATATGTGTTAAATCAAATAAACCCTAATTCCATGACAAAATGACATAAATCCATGAGACAGTAGATGTTTCAATGTTAAATCAATTGGAAGTAAGTGTTTTCAGTGTTAAATAATTAAGAAGTAAGTGTTTCAAAGTTTAATCAGAAGATTCTTCAGATTATAAAGGAAAAAAATTAAAAGATTCATACCTTAAACAAACCAGATTCTTCTAAAGTACAACAATGGTGAGCCCTAGAGAGGAGGAGCGCTCTAGGAAGAGGCAGAAGGTATACCGTGAGAGAGAGAGAGAGAGAGAGAGAGAGAGAGAGAGAGAGAGAAGAGAGCAAAGAAACGAAGGAAAGTGAAAGAGGATTGAGGTTGAGCATAAAGAACTGAGATTGAGCTAATTCATGTGTAGCAACAATGCTGCACAATTATGTCCACAACTTTTAAGACCAAAGAGAGAGAGAGAGAGAGTAAATACTACACACCCAAAAAATTTCCCATGAAAGAGCAATCTTATGGTTGAGATTAATTGCAAGTGTGAATCCCACAACAAAGACATATATTACAACACACATCAATGAGAACAATTGAGACTAACTACTTCAGACTTCAATAAGAATAGCTCACAAACACAAACATAGTTATAGATGTTTATCATAACTGCAATCAATTTACCATTTTCCTTTTGTCAATTTACAATCATAATTGCCATTTGAAAACAAAAAATATCAAAATCTCAGCTGCATTTCAAATTTCAATTGAATTTTGTTTAATTGTGGAGTTTCATTGACAAAGCTGTAGTGGTGCATTGGCAGTGAAAAGGCATAGGTAGTGTCTACAGGGATAAAACCCCAAATTCAAAAAAAGAGAAATCAAAGAAATCTGGAACAGAGAGGGAATATGAAGATAAAAAACATAACAACAATTAAACCTTGATAAACAATCAAACCATTATAGACTGATGTATTCAAATCAGAGACATGGGTAATATTGCATGTGAGAGAGAGAGAGAGAGAGAGAAAGTGTGTGTGTGTGTGTGTGTGTGTGTGTGTGAGAGAGTGACCTCGCTTGGGAAGGTCCTGTTCTCTTTCTTAATGCTAGATCTTGTTCTCTGCTGTCATTTTGTTCTTTATAGTTATCTAAACTGTTGATCAACAATTGTAAATCATATCTATCACTTAAGTTGAAGAATTGCCACTTATTACTTTCATCTCATAACTACCCCTTTATGCCTTTAATTGGAAAAAAAATAACTGGGGAAAAAAATTACAACGGGAATTGAGCATCAAAGGGAACACTATAAAATGATAATTCTATTTAATCAAAAATAGAACCAGCCAATAAACTCCAAATTCAGAAAATTTAATATACAGATTTGTATAGGAATCCAATTGCTAACCATACCTACTATAGTGGTGCATTGGCAGCAAAAAGACATGAGTAATGTCTACATGGATAAAACCCCAAATTCAAACCTTGATAAACAATCAAACCTTGATAAGGTAGTGTCTACATGGATAAAACCCCAAATTTAAAGAAAGAGAATCAAAGAAAAGAGGAAATAAAACTCCAAATTCAAACCTTGATAAACAATCAAACCTTAATAAACAATCAAACCATTATAGACAATCAAACCATTATCCATTTTAAACCCAGATAAACAATCAAACCATTATGCACTTGAAGCATAGAGAGAAAGACAGAAAGGGGGAGATGTACCGGAGGAGGTTCGAAGAAGTTGATGATGATGACGGTGGCTGTGGTGGTGGTGAAGGCAATCGAAGCACAGTGGGAGGGTTGCGACTTGAAGCCACTGAGGAGCCAATTCGGTGAGCCAATCGAAGCACAATTTCACCAAAACACTGAATCGAGAATAAAAACTTACCTTGCGAGCAGCGAGTGGGAGGGTTGTGACTTGAAGCCACTGAGAGAGAAAGGGGGAGAGGGGGAGAGTGAGAGAATGAGTGCGAGAGAGAAGAGTGATTTGGGCAGAGTAATTTGGGAAGACAAAACGGTGTCGTTTTGTCCCTTAAATTATAGGTGACGAAGTTATTTTCATCTCTAATATGGTGCCCAAATTTTCTACCAAAATTTCCAAGGGTGGAAATTTGTTTTGCGACGAAAAATAAAATTTAGAGATGAAAAAAAATTTCGTCACCTATTATTTTATTTATTGTAAGCATTTGGTGACGAAATTTTGTTTCGTCTCTACAAATAGTACAATTGGAGACGAAATCTTATTTTCATCACTAAAACATATATATTTGGAGACAAAATATTTTTTCATCATGCGTTTTCGTCACCATAGACCTTTTTTGTTGTAGTGAACAGTGTTTTTTTTTTTTTTTTGGTTAATAATTAATTTTTGAATTGAATCTTAAAAAAAGTTTGGTTATGATTGTTAAGATTGTATGAATGTAATAATATTGTCCAAAAAAAAAAGATGAATTTTAAATAGTACTACAAATTAAAAAAAAAAAAAAGTAAGGAATTGTGAACATTTTTCTATTCATATTAGGACAAATAAAATGGAACTTTTATAAATACGAAGTTGCGGATTCATAATGGTTACATACTTGTAAAAAATGTATAAATCCACAGCATCAATATATTCTAATTCTATTTTTCGACTTAATGTTATTTTAAAGATAAATTACACTTTACGCTCTTAAAGTGTTATCCAATTAGCAATTGGACGTAGAAAGAAATTTTTTTTTTAAAAATTGTGGTCTTACTTTTGTCAATTCTTCAAAGTTGGTAACGGTGGATTAATTTTACCTTTCATAGAAAATAACAAGAGTATGTTATCTTTCATATAAAATTTAAAATTTGGCAACAATCATTTTTAACTCATCTTTAATAATGTATTATAACACTATCAAAATTTAATTGGAATCTTTTTTTCTTTCTTTTTATTTTTTTGTTATCGGTCCAACAAAATAACATTTATATTTGATATTTCATAAATAGAAAAACAATTGCAATTGCACCAGTACAGCATACAATTTTGAAGATGATACTCTTACACCATGATTCATAGCCCAATGGGTAGTAATTTTAAAAATAAATAAATAAACGAATAGATGCATCATTTATGAAATAAAATAAAAAACAGACAGCAGTAAATTATACCCCAAAAAAAAAAAAAACACAAAAATTACAAAAAGAAATGGTGCTTACATCCATGAACCAAAGAATTTAGAAAGAAAAAAAAAAAAAGAAAGAAGGAAACAAACAAATAAGAACAGAAAGTACTAGTATATTTGCAATACAACTAAAAACCACAACATGCGTCAACCATTTAGTCACTCATCCAAACAAGTTAAGCGTCATTGTTAGGTGGTGGTGGAGGTGGAGGGGGAGGGAAGTAGTGATGGTAGACCTGACTGACTCGATGGTCAATTTGATCAATGCGATTGCTTGTCACTTCATCACGTCTTTTAGTGTCCAGACAAAACTCGCCAAATTGTTGAATTAGTGAGTTCTGAGCGGCAGCAAATGCATCGAACCGATTACCCAATGCATTGAACTGATTAGCCATTTGTTGTTCCCATTGAATGCGCTGATTGTGTCGTTCTTCTTCCAGCGCCAAATAATTAGTCCAGTATTGGGGTTGTTCATTTTGTGGCATGGCATTGTCATTGTGGTCTTCGCGAGCATCATCTATTGGTGCATTTGCAACATTAATGGATCCCAATAAGTTTTTAACGCCACCAACTCGGGTTAGTGTATACTCTGAAATCGGTGAAGTGATTTTCACCTCTGCTTCACCTACAAGTCTGACATGACAAGCTTTGAAAATTTTGGTTAGCAAAGCTCCAAAAGGTAGTGATTGGCTACTGAGAGTACCGAGATTTGCAACCACCATTTCCTTCAGTATTATGTAGCATAAATCCAATCTTTGTCCAACTTCAAAACATATAACAAATAAGTATTGTAAATTAGAATAGCATCAAAATATCCTTTTTTTGGAGTGACATTTTCGACTATTCATCGATGGAGAATACGAAGGTAGGGTTTCAAATGTCTTGCTTGTAAATTACTGCCGGTAAATCGGTCCTCACAAATTATAGTATAAACTTCACTTATATCACCAACAATGTTAACTAGGTCAAACTCACTCTGAAAATGAATTTGCAAATCCCTTGGTTGAACTTCAATAATTTGTGTCAAAGTGTGGTTGTTCAATGTGATTATTTTACCTTTGACATAAGATGTCAGACTATTCTCTCCAACCTCTCCCTCAGTAGGTTTCAAGTGAAGGTAAAATAAATACACAAGACGTGGATATACCCTTTATGGTAAATTGATTAAAGGTAGCCATCCCATCGTTTCTAGTCTGGCAACCAACAGAGGATCATATTGAGAAGGAAGATTTACCCTTCTCTCGATAACAATTGGTCGGTTGAAAAAATTTGGATAAGCTTGTTCATGATTATATGTGAGAAAATCAATAGTTGGATAAGTCTGCTATTGTTAGCGTGGTGGAGGGTTAGAGGTTTTGCCATGTTCTAGTTTGGCTCTTTTTGTTATCGATATGACTTATGAAGGTAAGTAAAATGATAACAAAAGGTAAGAAAAATGTATGGAAGGTTTCGGCTATTACTGTGAGGAAATAGTATACAAAAGATAAGCAACAGATAGCCAAAGCTCAGCCTCAGGTTAAGTCTTGCTGGAAACTGGGAATAGGCGCAACCGATTAGCCAGCTGGATAACCCACCAATTGACTGCCCGGTTAACTGGTTTGGTGAACTTTTCCGCTGTTACTTCTGTAGCTCTGAAATTGTGAAGCTTTGATGTTGTGAATCTCTGATCAAAGCTCTTCTTTTACACGGATATGAGTTGTAAATATATACACTGAATTTTTGAAATTAATTGACGTATGTGGTGGACTAAATTTGTGAAATTAATTGAGGTAGGTAGTGGAGGAGGTGGTTGTATGTTTCAGGTCTTTGATCTGGTTGTATTGATATTATTTGAATAATGCAGGTAAATGAAGATGGTGAAGAAGTTTCTGAAAGTTGTGACGTAAAGTTGTTGGATGTGCTCACTGATATAAAGCCTCAGTCAAACAAATGGCCAAAAAATCTACAGCTGAGGGTTTTTTTATTTTATTTTTTATTATCAGAAATTGACCAACTGAGGCTTTGCAGAGGAGTGATGGCTCTGCAAAACATGAGTGAAATTACGATGTTGCCCTTTTCATTTTTTACTAACATACCAATTTAGCATTCCATAACATAGGGGCAATTTAGTCATTTCAATGCCAAACACATCAATCAACAGCACAATAATATTGATGGCACATAAGTTCACGGGTGAGGCACAATAATGAAGGTGAGGATGGTACAGGTTCACGGATTTCTCACGAAAGTGATAAAATTTAACAAATGGAAAAATTTCAATAATATTGAATTATGTGCTGTAAATTGTGTAGATACTAATCAAATGATATTTTAATTTTTGTTTGACTCCCAATATATATAATATTGATAAATTTCATGGCAATTTATTTGAAAATAACAAAATAATAACTAGCAAATGATTGATGACAATAATTTTTAAAAATATAAAAATATTTGAGCTTAAAAATATTGGAAAAAATATAATTCGAATCAAATATACAATTATAAGTTCAGTTTGATTAGTAATTCAATATTTATTGTGACTTTCAAATTATTTTGTTTATAATGGGCTTGTTTGGTTTGTTTTTTAAAGAGTTGTTTTTGAAAAAAATTTGGGAGAGTTGTTTTAGAAATTTTTTTGGTTTGTTGGTTGTATATTTTGAGAGACAAATTTTTTTTGGGAGTTTGGGATGATTTGATAGTTTGGGAGAATTGAGTAGATGTGTGTGAGAGAAAAAGTGATGAGAAGGAGAGAGGAGAGAGAAAAAGTGATTGATTGATGTGTAAGAGAGAGAGTGATTTTGGAAATTTTTTGAGAGAAAAAACTCAAACCAACAAATTTTGGGAAATTTTTTTCTAAAACTCATTTCCCAAACTCAAACCAAACATACCAAATATTTTCAATACAAAAGTTTTTTATTTTTAAAATTTTCTTAATAATAAATTTTTTGAGTTGAATTTAAAATTTTTTGGGTATGACTACTATTTTTTGTTAATCATTAATTTTTTCAATTGAATTTTTAAAAGAGTTTGGTTAATAGTAATTTTTTTTTGTTAATACTTAATTTTTTGAATTGAATTTTAAAAAGAGTTTGGTTGTGACTGTTTAAGTTGTGTGTGTGATTATGAGTTATAACTTTTTAAATTAAGTTTTGAAAACTCTTTTCAAAACTCATAACAAAACAAATTTTCTTATTTCACATGTCATATCAATATTTTAAAACTCAATTCCACATTTAACTCAAAACTCAATTGAACACTCTATTAAAAAACTATAACTAAACAAATTTTTAACACTCAAATCATAATTCCAAAACTCGTAAACTTAAAATACAACTTTATTCTCAAATTATATTTAAAAAATTCTATCAAACACTATTTACAATTTTTATTTTTTTTTTTTTATTTTTTCATACATACACTTAGGCCAAGTTTAGCAATATCAAATAATCCATCTTTTTATCTTTTCCATCACATCATCTCTCTATTTTTCTGCACATCTTTTCATAAAAAACAAAAAATACACTTATTTAGGTCATCCCAAACAACCCCACATTTCTCATTTCACATTTAAACGAGTTGCCATGTCAGCCACGATGAAACACGTGGCAAGCTTATCTCGTTCAAGTCGAAGGAAATCGAGAATCTTCTCACATAAAAATCACGAGAGCGTCGATCTTTGCCAACCCCTATTAACGCTGACTGTTGATTTTTCGCAACTCATTCATTGACAGCCGTTGGATCGTTCTGGACAATTAATAAATCACCCCTCCTTCTCAATCCATATACATTTTCATTTTCTTGTACAGCTTCTCTCTCACCGTCAAATTCCATTTACCCCCTTTTCGTTAGATCTCTTCTCCTTGATTTCTCAGCTTTGAATTCGTTCGACGATCTGCGTTTTGATTATGGATTCGAGTGTTTTCGTTGAGCGATTCGCTTCCGATCTTCGATTCAGAGATATGTGTTCAAGACTCATCCTTTCTTCGGTCATGGGTGAATTGACTGGAAATCGAAAGATACATCGAGGTACGTAGTGGATTTGTTGTTAATAGATTAATATCTTGTTCTTCATCCCCTTGTTGCACGTAATTAAGTATTTTCCTCCATTTCTTGAAGGCTCTTGATGTTTGTTCTCAACAATTAATATCTTGCTGTCTTTCTGAAATTCTTGTGGTGTGTATTTACAGCCTTTGACAATTTCGTATGTATTGTAATTCTTGGGTTCAGATCTATTAATTTTTCAACTTTTTGTGTTCATTTTCAGATCTAAAACGCTTGGTTAGATCGGTGCAAGGATTCAGATTGGATTTTGATATGAAGCTGTGAAGGATTGCTAAAGTGTTTCTTTATGCTTTTTTTGATGGGCTTTCTTTTGTCATCTTCTTGGTATAATAAAGAAGATAGTTTGTGTGTGTGTGTTTCGGTGTGTACCAGAGGGGTATAGCCTAGGGTAACAAAAAAATGTGAGATGTGTAATGTTCTACTGGTTGTCAATCGACCTTTGCCATGTCAGGTGCGCTTGCTTGGCAGGTCAAAAAAACCCTAATAAAAAGTTTGTTTTTTGTGTTTGAGGAGGAGATGGTACGGGGTTTTGCCCGGCTCTCCCCTTTTTGTGTGTTGCGTCTCTCTTTTTTTTTTTTTGGTTTTTTCTTGATTTTGTCCTCCCCAATTCTCTATCCAATCCAATCCGTTGTTCATCGTGTCTTTATTTGTCTCTCGAATGGATGATTTTACATCGATTCGAACAAATAAGGACATCAACACGCCAACTATTTGTATTCATCAAGCAAGCAAACGCAAGGATGGGATTAGCACATCATGACTATTCAATCCAAGAGGTACAAACAAACAATTTCCTTTAATTTATTTTGGCACTAATTATTGCATTTTGAGCATTTTAATTAGGGGAAATTATGCATTGAGGAATGCTAGGGACTCCAAAATAATTTACCAAATGTTAAACCTTGGTAGATCATTTGGTAGATTATTTGCGGTTCATTCGTCGTAAATTATTACAGATTTATGGAAAGTTAATAGTTTAATTATTAATATTTATGAAGTTCAGATTTTAAAACCACCCCTGAAATGAAATTTCCCTTTTAATTAATTAAGCTTATTGCATAAAATCAGCACTAAATTTGAGCATGTCTGAATCTACCATCTCATTAGCCTCATTTCAAAAGCAGCACTCAATATGGCTCGGAAAGCTAATCTTATTCTCAAAATTTAATCAATAAGTAAATCTCTGGTTACAAAATTCTGGATGGTTTACATATTTCAATTATAAAATCCAAGTAACATCTAACATACGCCCAAAAATCTAACAGACGCCCAAAACTGTTGATTAGTTGAAAAGAAAATTTTAGAGTACACCATATGCCAAAATATGATTTTTGTGGTCTTTTGGTTACTTCCTATGTTATGACATATTGTGATTAGGAAAATGATATTAGAAGCCAATTTTCTAGACTTATTTTTTAGATGTGGAAGAGATGATTGGAGATGATTAGACACTATCGTGATTATTATTTTGTTGGTTATGACCCATAATGATCATTATTTTGGTGATAATTTTGGTAATTGAAAATGACTTTGGATATATTTTTTTGTGGTGTTTGGTTGTGACATTATTTTTCTGAAGTTATGATATTTATGGTAATTAATATAGTAATTTAATATAAAATCTACATATGGCAAGGCTCTGTATTTTAGAATGACCCCATTGTAAGTACACTAATATTGTAGATGGTTCAGATGTCAAAGATTGTTGGTTCGGATATTGTGTAATTGTGCACATAATGTAATTTCAGAGAGGTTCAGTTGTACTGTGATGATGTGCGTGGCCTGGTTTATATTTCTGTTTTGGTTAGGGGTTTGGGTTGAATGTTTAGTGGTTTGGAGGGTTGGTCCCTTATGTGTAATTGTAATTTAGTCAAAATGTCAATTATAAACGTATATAAAAGCTCAAGGGTTGGTGGTGGCTGCATGTTGTGACTTTAAGTCTCAGATGTGGGTTCATGGATTTTGTTTTAGTGTTGCAGCAGAGTAAAGATTCTTGATTCCTCTGTGCTAGCTGGAGAGAGGATGAATTTTAGCGGCCTGATCATTTGAAGGAATAAATTCAGGCATTGCAAAAAAGTAATTTTTTTTGTCATGTTGGTGTAGAGGAGACCGTACTTTCTTTTGTGGTGTACTCAATTTTCTTTGCTATTGCTTTAATGCTGCGTAGTTTTTCTAGCTAATGTGACAGATTTTGAATTGCATTGGTTGTGACTTTCGGGTTGAGCATGGCTAATTCAATTCTTGATTCTTCATGTGTAGATTTTGTGGTGGTAACTTCATTATTTTTTTGGCGGATGTTGGAGTCCTTTATACAAGTATTTCTCGAGGGTATGTGTGAACTCTGTTATTGAAATTTGTCACATTGATTGTAGAGAATAAATTGTTTGTAGTTTCCTTTATACACTAAACTAGCAGGACAGTTATCTAATATTGCAAATTGCGATTTTTACTATCATGATTTTTATTTTTTATTTTATACCCTAGGGTGTGGCCAAATGCATTGTAGGAAGTAAAGTGCGCAGTTCAGCATTGTATATCTGCTTGTGTTTGCCATTTGTTGTATTTACTTCATATGTTGTGGTGCTGATCCCCAGGAGGCTTGAGTTGGAAGTGTTATTGGGTGATCTCAAAGTCTCAGATAGATTTCTTGAATTTGCTTCTGACACGCCATGTTTGCTGAAGTGTCGCAATGCCACGATAAGGTATTTCTTCAATCAACAAGAATTAGGAATCTGTCTCGTCTTTGTAACTGTTTTGGATAAAAATTTGAGTAGGTATTTGTGAAGAGAAAAAGGGGGTAGGTAAAGGTAATACTAAAAAATTTTAGGTTCTACCTGGTTGGTTTTCTTTCCGTCTTTATTTCTTTATTTTAAACAAACTTTAATGCTGTCAGAGAGCATCTTAAACTATGCATCAAAATTTTTACCAAATTTGAATAAAAGCTGTTTTTGATATCACCTGCTCTAATGGAGAGTTTTGGCTTTTCATACTTGATGATTGGGCAGATGATTGGTCGGTGTAAAATTTTTACAAAATTTTGTTTTTGAGGTGGTTGAGGGGGGTATCCGGTGATGAAAATATAATGGCAATAAGCAGTGATTTGATGAATGGCATAAAACATTCTTAGTTTGATGAAGCATTTTTTATTTTTTCAATTTGATATCTGTTTTATGAAACCATTAGAGTAGAAAAAATGGATTTTTTTTTATCAAATTTGAATTTGGTGATGGATTTGATATATACGGTTGGAGAAGGCCTTTTGGTGAAAACTATCTGTTGTGTTAGTGATACTGTTTTGATGAAATATGGTGGAACTTATTATTTTATTTAGCATCGTTGACCTCAAGTGAGGTGTGAGACTTTCTCACTTTTTAGTAATTTATTTGTTAAATTATGAAAAAACTATCATTTTATTCAGTGAACATTATCATTCTATTTAGTTTTGCAGTTGGTTGTTGAAGCTATTGTGGTTACTGTCGCAATTTTATTTTCTTTTAGCCTTTTTAAATTAAATTTAAATTTTCTTGTTTGATTGTAGAAAGGTAGAAAATGTGGAGTGCTTGTCAATGTCTTGGTTGAACTGTGATATATATACATGTCAAAGGTTAGTTTGAAGATTAAGATACCTGGTAAATTGTTAAAGAAGCCAACTATTTTAAAGAAAATAAAAAGATTATCATATTATTTCTATTTTTTTGTACTGGATTTTGTTACCTCTGTGGGATTCCAAGCTGACTACAAAACTTTCCTCCCTTCCCGCAAAGTCTTTTTTCGACTATAATAATTTTAAATGTCAAGTGTTTTATGCTTTAGAAAGAATGTGTGTATATATGTCGGTTCTTTTTTTTTTTATTGATTTTTTTTTGCTTTTTCTTTTATAATTAAAATAATATAAATTTATAGTGAGTATTTTACAAATAGGTGGGTAGGTCTGGATTTGTTCTAGTTTTTAAAACCAGTAATGCTAGGTATCATGAAAAACCTTTCATGAAAATAATCATGAAAGCTTTGTGACATTTGGATTATACTTAGAATAAAGCACCACACATTAATCAAGATAATCTAAAGATCATAAATTTTTCATGACAAAATTTTTATGATTCCTAACTTTCCCTTTTAAAACATATTTGGTTGAAATTGCCAGATTAGTACAAGGCCACCCCTAACGTAATGTTTGTGCAGCGACAGCCGCATGCATTAAAATGGAGTTTTTTTTATTTTTGGTGTAATGGAGTGTTAACTGAAATATTTAATTTCCCCTTAAATTTATAGTGCTAGTTGAAAATGTCTATTATTTTGAATGACTTTTTAGTACTTTTAGAACGGTAAATTTGTGTTGGGGTTCTGAAATTTATTCACTTTGCTTGTTCTTGATTTTTCAAAAATACTTTTTACAAAATTCTATTTTTTTGTTTTTTCGTGTGTTTTTTTTTTTTATTGAAATTTTTTTTAATATTTTAAGTTTTTTTTATAGATATACTTGACATAAATAAATATAAAAATTTTTTTTAAAATTTACTAAATACTAAAAATATAATAACATTTTTATATTTCTATGTATTTATTAATTTTTTAAAATATTATTTTACAAATTTTTTATTTTGTAAATACATCTGAGTAAGGTAAGGTGTATTTAAGAATGTAAAAAAAAAAAGTTTAAAATTTTAAAAATATTTGCTAAAAATAAAAAATATGAGAAACAAAAAGCTTAGGCTGTGCTTGGTTAACTTTTCCAAATATATTTTATTCTTAGTTTTGAGTGTTTTGTTTGTTTTTGGGCTAGTTGGTCGTTCC
This sequence comes from Camellia japonica, assembly GCA_030407325.1. Classification (NCBI taxonomy): domain Eukaryota; kingdom Viridiplantae; phylum Streptophyta; class Magnoliopsida; order Ericales; family Theaceae; genus Camellia; species Camellia japonica. Next base: position 144,875,249 of record JAPPVO010000036.1, read on the forward strand.
CTTAGACGTCTGGCCAGTTGATCGGTTGGTTGACAGGAAAAGTGTTATTTTTTTTAATCATTTATTTATTTATTTATTTATTTTTGGGGGTATTTTTTTTTTCAGGTCCCTGATATTAACATTTTACAGTATAAAGGACATCAAATATTCGTATAATGTCTAAGGTCCTTCAACAATGTTTTCATAATGTTTAAGGTCCCTCAACCTTGATCTAGAGAAATTTTAGTCCAGAGAAATTCTGAATTGTTATTCTCAGAATTTCTCTGATTTGAGGAAGGAAGGGAAAATAAACGATCATAACAGTAAACTCACATCCAATGTAAGGGTATTTGAAAACTGAGCATACACAAAATTATTGCATGGAGTAAAATCAAGAAACAAAATTCAGCTCATTTGAAATTTCTCTGAGTTGAGAATTTCTATGGACTAAGGAAGAATTTCTCTGGACTCACTTTAACTCAGAAATTTTTTTTGAAAGCTAGAGAAATTTTTCTCACCAGCCTAGAGAAATTCACTCAAATCAGAAAAATTCCCCATCTCCAAATCACTCAACTTAGAGAAATTCACAACTCAAAAATTTCTCTGATTCAAAAATTTCTCTGGCTTTATTACAAAGAATTTCTCTAACTTACTGAGGGAGATGACCGAATTGCTCACAGTCCTTTGACCCATTTTTGTTGAAGTTTGTAACTAGACTATTCATCATTCTAGCTATTGCTTCCTTGAATTCACCAGGTTGGTTCATTTTTACCTTATTATTAGTATCTTCGACGACTCCTTTGATCACAGACCAACTTCAGCACCTTCTATATAAGCTTTACATGCTAACAGAATGTCATGTGCTTGAAGACGAAAATGCCCAGCAACCCAGAGGTCGACATGTGTACGATTTCGGAGACGTTCGATTCGTCTCACTCGCCTTCTCTCAACTCCGATCTGATCTGGTCAATGTACTCGTCGACCTATTTTGGCATTTCGGATCTGGGCATGTCGAAGTATCGTTCTGGGGACGAGGAGGAAGAAGACGATGAATTGAGGTAGCCAGTCAATCCAGCTAGTTTTTTCATACTCATAATCAATATACACAATATTTCTCTGAGATTGGGGGAGTTTGGAGAGGATTCGGAGGAGAAGCTACATGGTTGAGAGCTTCCTTGTTCTTGAGCCAGAGTTGAGACCAGCTCAAAGATTTCTCTGGTGAGCCAGAATTGGATCACGATCTCATCGATAAATGATTCGAACAAGGAGAATCTTCATCTGGTCAACGCCGCTCCGGCGAAGATCGAGTCGATCGATGTGTCCCTGGTGGAGGAGCTGAGTGCGATCTGCCAGAAGATCGAACGCCTGAGATAATCTCAGTGAGATTGGACAGAGAGAAGACGGAGAAGATGCCGAGAGAGGCATTTGGTGATGGAGACGAATTTGAAGGAGATGGTGAAGAGAGATGAGGTCCAGAAGCTGCTTGAGATCGAGGTCGATAGGTTGTTTCGGGTAGAGAAATGTTTAGGGACCTCAGACATCAAAAAATAATTTTGTGGATTGCTTCCATTATGAAAAGTGAGAGAGGGACTCTAGACCGATTTTCCCTTTATTTTTTGGCAAGTGGCTGTTTTAGCCTAAAAGTCAGAAAGTTATTAAAAAAATTAAAAAGTCAACAATTTATACCAAAAAATCAGATTTTCTTTTCTATCTACTTTTTACACATTTTTTTTTTTGTAAAAAGTCAAAAAGTCATTTCAAACATATTAATTTTTTTATTTTACATTTTAGTTAAAAAGTTAAAAAATTACTAAAAAAATCTGTTCGCAAACGAGGTCTTAGAACTTGATATTTTTTATATTTTAAATGAACAAAATTTCAGAATTTTTATGAATTTTTAATGAGCTTTAAATAGAATCTTGAGTAGTGTGGTTGGTTATGGGTTGTAAGTTTTTATATTAAATATTATATGTCACATCTAAAATTTCAATCTCAATTCAAAGTTCTTTTTATAATTTTTTAAAATTCTTAACCAAACAAAATTTTCACACTCTAAATCATAATTTTATAATTTACAAACTCAAAATACAATTCTATTTTCAAATTATAATTTCAAACCTCTTCCAAAGTCCCCTCAATTTTTTTAAAAAAAATCCAAAAAATTCAAATAATAAGCACAGCAGAAGCAGGAAAATGAGTTGCTATTATTGCTTTTAAAACAATTTTAAGAACTCTCTCCAGGGACTGATGGTGACAATTGAAACAACTAAAAATTATTTGTAGATGGTTCTCTTTAGAGATATTTTTTCATATTTTGATGTCTAAATTATAATTACGACATTTGAAGTTCATTTAGAATATGGTTGTCCATGCAATTTGCAAAATTATAAATATTATCTTAAAAGAAATTTTTATTTATCAAAATTAATTGAAAAAATAATATTCTTTAACTTTTTTTTTTTTAAATATAATAAGTAATTATTAATTAAAATAATTTTTTGACATAATTATAACTGTTAATTGACTTGATTTACTAATAATAAGGGTTTTGTTATAAAATTAGATATTTCAAGGGTGGGATGTAATTTTTTTATTTACAAGGGATAAATTGTATTTTAAGTAAATTTTAAAGTGTATTTGTAATTTAATTTATTTATTTTGATTAATTTAGATGTGTTCAAAAAAATTAAAATAGAAAAAATTACTAAAAGTCAAACAAAAGTAGAAAAAGTTGTTTTAAATGTAAGAAGTTTTTAAGAACACAATGTTAATGTAACAGTATTTGGAAAATCAAACTGAAGTATTTTGTTGTCAGTTTTTAGTTTTAGTGATTTTTTTTTATAACATTTTAGTTTTAATTTTGGACTTTAGTTTCGCATGATGTGAGATTCACTTTAAATTTATTGTTTTTTTTTTGTTTTTTTTTTTAAAATAAAATTTTAAATTTACTAAATACAAAATGATTCAAGAAGTTATATCATTTATATTTGTTTTGTATTTATTGATTTTTTAAAATATAGGGGGTAAATTATAAATAACAAATATGCCCTTGTTTAAAATATGGATTATTTTGTTATTTTAGAAATTATATGCTTTTGATTGATTTTTTGAAAATTAAGTTTTTTTATTTTATTTTTAGCAAATTTTTTTTATACATATTTTAAGTAAATTTTTTTTTATTTTTTAAATGTACGTTATCTAGATACACTTAAAAGTAAATTTTTTTATAAAAAATATTTAGAAAATTTAATAGATACATAAGAACATAAAAATATATTGATTGAAATGTTTTATTTTTTTGTATTTGATTAATTTTTTAAAGATTTTTCACAAATATTATGGTGTATCCTTTTTTTTGAAGATTTTTTCATAAATTTTATGGGGTATCTTAGATTTTTTTTTAAATATTTAAATTTTTATTTAAAGAAAAAAAAATATGAAAAATAAAAAATTTAATATTCTGACTAAGGGCTTTAATTTTTTGAATACAAGCAAGGTGATAATTATTCTTTTGTTAGAATTTTTAACGTAACAGAGTTAATGTAAAAAACAATAAAACAATTGTTCTTATTGAGCATTAAAATTGTTTAATTTATTAAGGGAATTGCATATTTTATATCATTAAAAAAATATTAATTAACTTGATAATTCATTAATAAAAATGTAATTTCTATAACTATAAAGGGTAATTTGTATTTTAAATTATTAAAACAGTGGTAAACCACTAACAACAGCTTGAGGATTTGTTAGCATAAGTGTAGAATTAATAAGATAATTCTCAGTCTAACTTCAAAATAGTGGTAAACTACTAACTCACCCATTTATCGGAGTTGCGTGCGAAGTGTGGTGGTACCATATGAGTAGATTTAGTTTTCGCTAGTTTTTTATTTCCTAATAGAAACATTTTTCTTGAGTTTGCCTAGAAATGTATACCAAATGAAGTTTAGAAAATTGACAGAAGATTTTGAAAACATAGAAGATATTAAATTAGAAGAAAAATATGATTCTTGGAGTATAGAAGATTTCCAACATTTTGTTAACCTAGAATTAACTTTTGCAAAAATAGGAAAATGAAAGAAAAAACCAGTATACAAGAGAACAAAAAATGATTTAGATGAAATAAGATTAGTTGAAATAGCAGAAATTTTAGGAGAACAACTCATGAAATACTAAAAAAGAAATAAAGTTTTAGCTAGTTTAGATATAAAAAATAAAGATTATAGGATTACATCAGCACAAATAGATTATACGCCAGCAGATATAGAAGAATTTAGAACACAGATTAAAGAATTATTAGATTTAGGAGTAATCTAATAATTTAGCCATTTTAGGTTTTCCCTTTAGCAAAGAAACATTTGTAAATAAAAGTCGGTACCCCAACTATCAGCATAGTCTCTTATGATTCACTAGTAATGGAAGAAGAAGGTAACCAATGAGAGAATGAACCAGATAATGGGGATGATTTTTATGATCAACTCTCAGCAGCAGATCTTAAAGATCTTTAAGACAGAATGTATGGGTGAAAATAAAAATAAAAAAAAAATTAAAAAAAAAAATCGTGCACTCCATAATTAGCCTCTCTAAAGATCTTGGAAGTATTATAGTCACGAAGTCTAGACTTTTAGTTTCATAGGATTTAGACCTTTTGACTCTTTGAATTTTTGTCTTTTTTGTATCCATGGAAGATTAGTCTTGAAGATTCACTCCATCATCTAAGTATCCATATGTTCACATCAATTATTGGCATCAAGATACTCAAAAGAAAAAGACAATTTGTAGAAGATAAGGCCTCTCTTCAACGATCAGCAAAATTTATGCCAAAAAATGACAACTACTGTAATTATTTGCGTCTATCAGTAGTAAGACTTCTCCTTCACTCATTACTTTAATAGAGCAGATGACTCCTATCTTGCTCCATTAAAGAAAAGCTATGAGAATCGTTACACGTATTTTGTAACAAATTATGGCGTCAAAATTTTATCAAGATGGGAGGATTAAATGATATGCGATGGGGCTCAAAGTAGTACCCGACATTATTATCTTAATCCTTTATTTGTTTTTATCTGTGTTTAGGGTAGTAGGAAGTTTGTCAAAAATATGCATATAATTGTGCATAAAGTCCTTGTATTTATTATATGTCATCATATGTAGAAATTTTTGAAAAAGCCTATGACTAGGCTTGACTAGGTCTTTAGACTTTTGCGAAAAGTTTGGCCGTAAGTTTGAGATAGGCATTAAGTTTAGGTCTTGGGTTTTTGTTTTTATCCTTCTATTGTATTGTATAACACTACAAGAAAAAACACATTTGGCGACTAAATTTTTAGTCGCCAAAAGTCAATTTTTAGTTGCCAAAAGTCGGTTTTTAAGTTTCCCCGACTAAATTTTTTAGTCGCCGGAAGACAGTCGGGAAAGGTATTGGCAACTAAAAAGCTTTTAGTCACCAAAAAGTAAGTCTTTAGCGACCAAAACTTTGATCGCCAATAGTCAATTATATTTTTTAAATTATACATTTATCGACTAATGTTTTAGTTGCCAATAGTCAACTATATTTTTTAAATTATACATTTACCGACTAATGTTTTAGTCGCCAATACTCAAGGAATCGGCGACCAAACCTTTTAGTCGCCAAAAGCTTATTCGTAAAAAAAAAAAAAAATTACACTGACTAGCTTCTCATTTGCTCTTATGGAGATTCGAACCATCAACCTCCCACACCATAAACCTTATACAACATACTCTTTCCACTACGTTGCTATAACACCATATGATTATATATGCAACATATATTATTTATATAGTACATAGACCCGTATTAATATAAAAGTATATACATAAAGATAATTATTTTTTATTGAACATAATTTATGTAAAAATAAATTATTTACTAAAAAAAAAAAAAAGAGACCACTTTTGGCGACTAAACATAATTTTAGTCACCAATTCTATACTTTTGGCTACTAATTATTTTTTAGTCGTTAAAAAATTTAATTCCCGCGCTAAAATTACGATTTTTGGCGACTAAACTTCTTTTTAGTCGCCAAAAAGCCTCACTTTTGGCTACTATACATCTTTTTAGTCGCCCAAGGCCTCACTTTTGGCTACTAAATTATTTTTAGTCGCCAAAAAGCTTTGCTTTTGGCTACTAAAATTTTTTTAGTCGGTAAAAGCCTCACTTTTGGTGACTAAACATCTTTTTAGTCGCCAAATGCCTCACTTTTGGCTACTAAATTATTTTCAGTTGCCAAAAAGCCTTACTTTTGGCTACTAAAATTTTTTTAGTCGGTAAAAGCCTCACTTTTGGCGACTAAACATCTTTTTAGTCGCCTAATGCCTCACTTTTGGCTACTAAATTTTTTTTTAGTCGCCAAAAAGCCTTACTTTTGGCTACTAAAATTTTTTTAGTCGGTAAAAGCCATATATTGGCGATCAAACAGATTTTTAGTCGCCAAAACCTATACTTTTGGCTACTAAATTTTTTTAGGTGCCAAAAATCTTTACTTTTGGCTACTAATGCTTTTTTAGTCGCCAAAACCTATACTTTCAGCGACCAAAGGTGCTTTTTTAGTCGCCAAAGATGCTTTTTTTTGTAGTGTAAATTGACATTCATGCCAACGGAAGAAGCAATGAAAATTCTCGCCACTCTGCCTTGCAAAAATTTCTCCAACTTCTAAAATTTCTAAGTGTTCAAGTCTTTCAGAATCTTAAAGTCTGTAACATAATTTTTGTAAGTATATTACATATTAATATGCAGTGTGAATAGTCTCTCTTTTTCTTGTATTGTATAAGTTGGCATTCATGCCAATGGAAGAAGCAATGAAAATTCTCTCCACTCCGCCTTGCAAAAATTTCTCTAACTTCTAAAATTTCTAAGTGTTCAAGTCTTTCAGAATCTCAAAGTCTGTAACATAATCTTTGTAAGTATACTACATATTAATATGCAGTGTGAATAGTCTCTCTTTTTCCTTAGATATTTCAAAAGGGTAACTCTTCTGTTTTAAAATTTATTTTTTTCTTTTTGGAAAAACTAAGTTTATGGAATGCTTACTTGCTCATTAATATTATATGATTTGAACCTTCATAGTATCTATTGTTTTTTATTTCATTACTGAGTGACCTAAGCTGAAGAATCCATGTGAGCTATGGTTTGGCATTAAGGGTAAATTGTAGGCAGAATAGGAAAGGTAAGGAATATAAAATAAAAATATACTATTTTAAACGAGGTTTAGTTTTAAGGTGGGAGTACATGTAATGAAAGCAAACATTACTTAAAAATAGTTTTACCAAATAAGAAAAAGAACTTAGAATATAAAGAGAGCAACCTGAGTAGAAATATCAAGGAAATATTTTTCATATAAGAATTTTAAAATCAAAACTTTATGCTTTTAGAAGAAGAACTTAGAATTAAAATCAAATCTAGTACTGAGCTTGTACAAGAATTAGAAGATCAAAAATTAAGATATCAATTTCTGTTATCATTAGCCCTCGGTAGATCTCTAGTATATTATAGTTTGAAAATCACACAAAAAAATAGAGAGATAACTATAAAACAAGAAGCCTTACAGCTAGTCATACAACAGCTTGAGGATTTGTTAGTATAACTGTAGAATTAATTAGATAATTCTCAGTTCAACTTCAAAATAGTGGTAAACCACTAACTCACCCCAAAAAAATGATATAAAATATGTGAGCTGATCTTTATTTGGTATATTATATTTATCATTTTTTGTGTTGTCATTTAAGCTTTTATAATTTATAACCATTTTAGCTTTCTCTCTTTTTTATCTCTGCATGATTTCTAACTATAAATGCGGCGCTCCTATGTGGGCTATTACTAGGTCGAATTATTCCTAAATCTAATAATTCTTTAATTTGTGTTCTAAATTCTTATATCTGCTGGCGTATGATCTATTTGTGCTGATGTAATCCTATAATCTTTATTCTTTATATCTAAACTAGTTAAAACTTTATTTCTTTCCTAATATTTCATGGGCTGTTCTCCTAAAATTTTTGTTGTTTCAGCTAATCTTATTATTTCATCTAAATCATTTTCTGTTCTCTTGTATACTGGTTTTTTTCTTTAGTTTTCCTATTTTTGCGAAAATTAATTCTGGGTCAACAATTTGTTGGAAATCTTCTATACTCCAAGTGTCATATATTTCTTCTAATTCAACATCTTCTATGTTTTCAAAATCTTCTATGTCTAAATTTTCTGAAGAACTATTTGCTATCTCTTCATTTGGTATATATTTTTGGGCTAGCTTAGGAAAAATGTTTTTACTAAGAAATAAGAAACTAGCGGGAATTGAATCTACTCCTATGGTACCACAGCGCTTCGCACGCAACTCTGATGAATGGGCAATGGTGCTAAGGGCATATGCTGTGGGTGTGTGTACGGTTCGTTTGAAGAAACTAATACTGTTATGGCTGATAAACATGGCACCTTGTAGACTAAGTATGAAATTAAGGCCTAATATAAAAGGATGGTTTTGTCGAGTATTCCTAATCCAAACTTGAGGTAAAGGGAACCACTCTATATGTTGAGTCTGAGAACCTATGTGATGAAAACTAATTTGTGCTTCATTGATGCAATGTGTATATGTCTTTTTAGTGCCATTGGCTATACTGACTAAAGCTGGGGTTGTTAAAGCTGTATTCCATCCTGGTGGAACTATGTGTTGTTTAATATATGATTTACTGGTTCCCATATCTATCATGACATCTATGCTAAGAGTTTTTTTTGCAAATTTGATTACACAATAGATCTTAACTAAATTTGGCTTGGGTATGACAGGGTAAATTAAATGGTAAATATGTGTTGTCGGATTGTGCCTGGGAATATTGACTAAAGGGTTGAGAATCAACTAGATTGACTAACTCTAAAGAGTTCATATGTTTTTCAACAAATTTATCTTTTAAGGGGTATTTAGTATGAAATTGTTCTATCTGATGTTTAAGCTGTTTATTTTCTGTTTCTAAACATTCTATGTCAAAATTAGTTTTAGTTTTTATCTCACGTATTTGTAGTTTAAGTTCTCTTACTTGTATTTCTATTTCTCTAATTGTTAGATGTAATTCTTTGTTTTCTATACTATGATCTTCTAGCATCTCATCGTTATTTTCTAATGTTATCTTGTGTGTCATATTTAATTTTTCTAGACAAACTATACAATAGGTTATACTGCATAATAAACATTGAGCTCTCTTACTTTTAGCAGGAAACCAATTACAATAGCTACATCTAGTGATACCAAATCCTAGTCCTATTTGAAAATTATGTTGACATTCAGTATTTGCATTGCATTCCATCATAAAGAAATTATCATGGGAAGGGAGTATTCCTATTTATTGGTTAAGTTGTCCTAACAGATTGTCTATGTCTATATCACTTTCTGAATCACTATATGAACTTATGGCTTCTATTTGGTATCCATAATCACTGGCTATGCTATAGACTTTTGAGTCATCACTGTTTATACTAACTATTTCTTCTAAATCTTCTATAATATGTAGTTTTTCTATCTGTTTATTAGTATTAGGTCTCTGTTTTTTTGGGTAGTTTTTTTGCAAAATGATTGGGTTCTCAACATATAAAACAATTGCATTTTTTACTACTAGGTTTCCTAACATATCTTTGTTTTCTTTTAACTTTTTCTTCCTTAGGTAGTCGTTTATAATTTATTCTATTAAAAGTTCTACTTTTTTTAATGAATTTTTGTTTTTCCACGGTTTCCTATATTTTTTCTTCCAATACTTTCCCTTTTTATATTGCCCATAATTTTTGTATTTTTTCCTATTATATTTACCTTCATATTGCTGAGGAGTGTATATTATGCTGCTACAGAAATCATAGTTTTGTTTTTGCAAATCTTTTTGTATTTTAACTTCTATACATTTTTCTGTAAGCCTGTGGAATGTAAAAACTATTCTAGGTCCTATTTCTAAAGCTCCTCTTTTGTTTACTTCTCCTGATGCTATTCTTGCTGGTAAGTTTGCATAATAAATTGATCATTTATTTTCTATTTCTCTTCTTGACTCGCCTCGTGATTTCTTAAAATATTTATTTTCTATTTCTTCATCAGAATTTTTTCTAGTTCTAGCTGCTATGGCTAAATATTCTTTGCTAAAAAGTACAACATATTTCCAACTTCCTAGTATTATCTGATCTAACTCAGTTAATGTTATACTTTGAATATAATCATTTCTTCTAGAAGGGTCGTATCCTATAAGCATTTGTTTTATAAAATTAGTAAAATTTCATGGGTTATCTCCTAGTTCTTTAAGCTGTTTAATTGTCTCCTCATATTTTCCTTTAAAAGTTTAATATATATTAAAAGCTGAATCTCCTAAAAATGTTTCCATATATTTCCACATATCAGTTGATTCAAAAGGATTGTTTATCCATGCCTTTACTGCATATTTTTCCCATTTTTCTATCACTTCTTGTCATATTTGAGGGTCGAATCTTGCTAAGTCTAAAAGGGTTCCTTGGTTGGTTGCTGGTTGTAATTGGATACTCATATCCGGTTGTCTTCGCTTTCTATGAAATTTATACTTTTTGTTCGGATCTGCTTTACTACGTCCTGTATTGGTTAATGGTCTTCTTCCTCCTACTTCATAATGCATTGGTTCTACTGGATCTTCTCCTGTATGTTGTGAGTTGCTAGTTCTTGTGTTTTCTGTTGTTTGAGTGTTCACATAAAAAGTGTCTTCTAAGTTAGATTGTTTTGGTATTTTAAATATTTTGCTAGGATTTTTTTATCTTTTAGAATATCATCTACATATTCGGTATGAAATTCTTTGTCTAAAAATGATACTGCTTCATCATGGGTAGCTCCCCTAGCTATATATTCGTAGTATCTAGTGTCTAATATTTTATTCATATCACGTAGGGTGAAAATTTTCAAATCTATCTCATCAATATTATATATATATATCGTATTTTGTGACATTGTTTTTTTTCCTCTGTTATTACGTAAAGCTGATTTATGTCACTATGATTATCTTGACTTTCTTCTTTATCTATATTACTAAATTCATCATCTTCGGATTTTTCTGGTGCTACATGTGTATTGAGTAAATCTTACTGCATAACTTCCATCTGCTTTTTGATATAATAAATTGTCTTGAGGGGCTAACCTCTTTTGTCCTAGAAAATCTCTTAAATTCCAATCTAGTGCTGTATTATCTTTAGAATTATATTTTTTAGTTGGTAGTGCCTTTATTCCTTTTGTGCCTAATATCTTAATTATTTAATCATTTGTAAGTCCATAATGGGTATTGTTTTCTGAGACCGCTAAGCTTAAAAACCCTGCGCAAACCAATAAATTATTTTCTCCCCTTTTCATTTTATATCCTTTACTCTTCATTCCTATTTTTATCTTTTTATAAAATGTCAAAGTCGGTAAAAGGAAATCTCGTGTAAAATAAACTATTCCTCCTTTCGAATTCGTGTCTTATTCATAGTTGCTTAAGATATTTTGTCCTACATCATTAAACCTATCGTCATAAAGACATAAAAAAAACTTTAGCTCCTAAATTTTCTTTAGTTAAAGCCTTAACTCCCAGCACAACTAATCCTAAGTGAGTCATTTTAAGGTGTTCATTTACAACATATTTATAACTTTTTCTATTTATTAAATTTAGTTCTATTTTTTCATTTTCTTGAGTCACACTAATCATTTGTTCACCATAGTGTTTAAATAAATATTATTTTTTATGAATTTTTTCTTACTTATATACATATTTAGCTGGAATTAATTCTAGTTTTTCTTTTTAATAAGTTCTTCCACTTTAACATCTTCATTTTCATGACGCTTTTTACTACTACTTCCTTTTACTAGCTGCTTAAATATTTTTATCTTTTATAAGTTCCACAAGTTGGTTTCTTTAGTAATTTAAGTTTTTCAAAATATTTAGCTATATCTTTTTCGTTTATTCGAGATTGAGCTTTACTTGCTTGTCCTTTTACTCATTTTCCTTTTTGAAGTATTAATCTTTCTAACGAAACTAAACGATTTTCTAAACTATGTAGTTGTTCAGATAATTCTTCAAATTTTTCACACGATCAGATAAGAAATAAAATTTCTATATTATTTTCTCTTATTGATATTTTATCTGGCTGATTTATTCCTTGATAGCTACTAATTCCCTCTGGGTTATTATGGAAGTCTTTTGCTTGTTTTAAAATAATCTAGTAGTCTCTATTAGCTTTTTTATTACTACTCATAAATTAAGATCTTATTAGTTGTTCTAAAATTTCTAATTTCTGTTTTAAAATATCTTGAATTTGGTTGATCTGTTCTATTTGTCTAGCTATTTGATTTATCTAATTATGAATTTTTTCAATTAGTTGCTTAAATTCTAACTCTATTTGCTTCGAACTACTAATGTTTATAGCTGAAATTAGAGTTTCTATTTCTAACTTGGTGGGAAATTTTTCTAAATTTAAATCTATTCGTTTTTGAAGGATTGAACTACACTGATCTTGAATATAATCTTTTTTTTTTTTATTTTTTTAATCTTGATCCTTAATTATACTGCGAGTATTACGAAAATGGTTTATAGATGAAGTAAAAAGATTACTAATTTTTATCTACGTCTTTTTTAATTTTTTTGCAAAATTAATCTGATGATCTATAATACTATTTAGCTAAGAATTATGTTCGCTATGGAGCTGATGTGTAAAAGTACTTTCAAAATTATAACGAAATTTTTTTTATCAACATTAAGACGATGGTTAAGACGATTGTTACGATTGCTGAATTCTAAATCTAAATATTCTACTCTTTTTATACACAAAATTAAATCATACTTTAAAATTATTAATAGCTACTATAATATGAAATTTATAACTAAATTGTCTCAAAATAAAAACTACTCTATTTCCGTAAGCAAAATGCATAGATTAACTTAAACTGACCTAAAATCGAACACTATTCTGATACCATTTTTTTTGGGTGAGTTAGTTGTTTGCCACTATTTTGAAGTTGGGTTGAGAATTATCTAATTAATTCTACAATTACGCTAACAAATCCTCAAGCTGTTGTATGGCTAGCTGTAAGGCTTCTTGTTTTATAGTTATCTGTCTATTTATTTGTGTGATTTTCAAGCTATAATGTACTAGAGATTTACCGGAGGCTAATGATAACATAAATTGATATCTTAATTTTTGATCTTCTAATTCTTGTATAAGCTCAGTACTAGATCTGATTTCAATTTTAAGTTCTTCTAAAAGCATAAAATTTTGATTTTAAAATTCTTATATGAAAAATATTTCCTTGATATTTCTACTCAGGTTGCTCTCCTTATATTCTAAGTTCTTTTTCTTATTTGGTAAAACTATTTTTAAGCAACGTTTGCTTTCATTACATGTACTCCCACCTTGAAACTAAGCCTCGTTTAGCATAGAATATTTTTATTTTATATTCCTTACCTTTCCCTTTTTGCCTACAATTTACCCTCAATGCCAAACCACGGCTCACATGAGTTCTTCAGCTAAGGTCACTCAGTAATGAAATAGAAAACAATAGATACTATGTGCAACGCCCTCAAAATTTAACCCATTAAATATAAAACAAGACATGCATTATTAAAAGAAAAATATTATATCATTTGAATCATCAGAGTATTACGAAATAAAACATCAAAATAAATGCCCTACGGGCTTACATCTTGCCAAGCCAACACTTGGACACAATTTCATGAGTTCTAACTCAAACAAATAAAGCCCTAGGCTTGAATGTTTACAAAATTCAAATAAAACAACTAAAAACAAATAAGACAAGTCTTCAAGTCCAAATCCTCACAAGCTAAGTCTTGGAGGTAGTGAACCACCTGAACCTGAAAATGAAGTTCCCATATAGGGTGAGCCACAGCCCAGTAGAGAAATACTAAACCAAGCATAAGAATTAACTAAAGCATTAGCATTCGATACATGGTTAACACCAGATAATCAATTTCCAATTTCATGACACGAATGTCTACATTGTCTATGACATATTGTCTATGACACCTTTCACTTTCCAATATTTATTCAACTTTCGAGTTATATCATTATGGCTCAGAACCTGGCCAACCACAATAGTGATCCAGATGTCACAAAAATAAATGAGACTAAAGCTCAAACCACAACACTTCCATACTTCCAACTGATACACATTATAATGATGTATCATATCAACAACAAATAGCAATAAGCACACATATGAGTGATGCTACTGGAGTCCATCCCCTATCTCCTCCCAACAAATCCGGTTTAGAGGTACATCCCCTATCTTCCCCTAAACCGTGGAGTTCATCCCCTATCTTCTCCAAACAACATGCATATGCAATGAAACACACAATTGCCATATACAACACATAATCAATACAAGTAATGTTCTGTACTAATTCAACAGTCAACATAAGTGACTTAATTCCAGTTATACCTAAGCCACATGCAAGGTCTACAACAATCACGACTATCCTCCACCGATAGCCCAAAACAGTTATTTCTAAACAAGAAATAAATACAACAATAATGTAAAATCAACATTCTCATAGGTAAGTATTTAAACTACCCAACTATATCATTAATCTCATAATTTCCCCAATTTCATGAATTAAACCCAATTCCACATTTTTCCTTTAAATTAATTAAACAAATTAATCTAAGCCAAAACCCTAAGGTTTCTCCCAAAATTACCAAACTACCCCCACATATCAAAATACCAACACTTAGGATTAAAGCGTATAAATGGAGTAGGAAATCCCTACCTCGAAGCAAGAACCCAAAAAGAAGAAGTCGGAGATGATAGCCCAAACTCCAAAGTGCTCCAAATCAATAACCGTTCAGATTAAATGAAGGCCCTCACTCTCCTCTATCTTATTTGTAAAGCAACTAGGGTAAAAACATACCCTAACTAGATCAAACCTAGGAGAAAAGGTGAGTTGGGAGAGAGAAAATTCGTAACTAGGGTTTCTGGATCAAAAAGTTGTAAAAAAAATGATTTAAAACCGTTTCTGCGTATTTAAACTGGACAGGCTCGCTCGAGCGAAGACATGGTCGCTCGAGCGACCAGACACAAAAATCCACGCTCGAGCGCAGAAAGCTCGCTTGAGCCAAAAACTCGATGCTTCAGGTCTGCAACCCAGAAGCTCGCTCGAGCGACGAAATGCTCGCTCGAGCGAAGAACTCGAAAACATACACCTCGCTTGCTCGAGCGAAGAAATGCTCGCTCGAGCCAAGAAACACGTCTCTCAGGTCTAAGTACTAGACGCAATCGCTCGCTCGAGCCAAGGAAAGCTCGCTCGAGCGAAGAACCAAAAATGAAGACCTCGCTCGAGCGAAGAGAAGCTCGCTCGAGCGACCAAGCCAAAAACTGAACATGCAGACTTGGTTTCTAAACCCAACCAATCTGCAACCAACTTGCTAAACACATCCTATAACCCAAGAATAAGGAATTAAAGGACAATAACAACATCTATAACAGCGGAATCCACGGAACGTAAGTCCGGATACAATAATCAAATGGGAAAAAGACCGGGGTCGCTATACTATGAAGGTTCAAAGCATGTAATATTAATGAGCAAGCAAGCATTCCATAAACTTAGTTTTTCCAAAAAGAAAATAAATTTTAGAACATAAGAGTTACCCTTTTCAAATATCTAAGGAAAAAGAGAGACTACTCACACCGCATATTAATATGTAGTATACTTACAAAGATTATGTTGCAGACTTTGAGATTCTGAAAGACTTGAACATTTAGAAACTTTAGAAGTTGGAGAAATTTTTGCAAGGCAAAGTGGCGAGAATTTTCATTGCTTCTTCCGTTGGCATGAATGCCAATTTATACAATACAATAGAAGGATAAAAACAAAAATCCAAGACCTAGACTTAATGCCTAACTCAAACATATGGCCAAATTTTTCACAAAAGTCTAAAGACCTAGTCAAGCCTAGTCATAGGCTTTTTCAAAAATTTCTACATATAATGACATATAATAAATATAAGGACTTTGTGCACAATTGTATGCATATTTTTGACAAACTTTTTACTACTCTAAACACAGATAAAAACAAATAAAGGGTTAGGATAATGATACCGAGTACTACTTTGGGCCCCATCGCACATCATTCAATCCTCCCATCTTGATAAAATTTTGATGCCATAATTTGTTACAAAACATGTGTAAGGATTCTCACAACTTTTCTTTAATGGAGCAGGGTAGGGGTCATCTGCTCTATTAAAGTAGTGAGTGAAGGAGAAGCCTTACTACTGACAGACGCAAATAATTACAAACACAAATAATTACAGTAGTTGTTGTCGTTTTTTAGTGTGAATTTTGCTGATCATTGAAGAGATGCCTTATCTTTTACAAATTTTGTCTTTTTCTTCTGAGTATCTTGATGCCAATAATTGATGTGGACATATGGATACTTGGATGATGGAGTGAATTTTCAAGGCTAATCTTCCGTGGATACAAAAAAGATACAAAGAGTCAAAAGGTCTAAATCCTATGAAACTAAAAGTCTATAATAGTAAAAGAAATATGGACTTTGTGACTATAATACTTCCAAGATCTTTAAAGAGTCTAATTATGGAGTGCACGACTTTTTTTTTTTTCACCTATACATTCTGTCTAAAAGATTTTCAAGATCTGCTATTAAGAGTTGATCGTAAAAATCGTCCTAATTATCTGGTTCATTCTCCTATTGGTTACCTTCTTTTTCCATTACTGGTGAATCACGAGAGGCACTATGCTGATAGTTGGGGTACCGGCTTTCATCTACAAATGTTTCTTTGCTGAAGGGAAAACCTGGAATGGCTAAATTGCAGTATATCTTCTGATTTCTATCTTCGCAGACGAGATTACCATTGCTTCCATTATTTGCTAATAAAGGATTACTAGCAAATTTCTTCTATTTATTGAGCTGATCTCTGAGTGAAATTTTTTTACATAGCCAGGGTCTCCAATTGAGAAGTCCTAGGTATCTTGAAAATGTCGAAGTTCCTCTAAGGTATATTTTATGCTTAGTTGGAATGTATCTTATTCCTTTCTATTCTGGTAGCTTACTATCAATCAATACTTAAACAAATGGATGATTTTCTTCCATTACACAAAGTACTGAATGAGCAAGTTTATTACCAAAATTATTTGTCTGATCTGGATCTGAAAAAATTATTCTAGAAACAAAGCCATAATCTAATAATTGTGCAGCTGTTCGATGACGCGTTTTGCGTCTAATCTCTATCTCCAGTGGCTCAAAAGTTGCTAGATTTATCTGGCAAAGACAAATGCTAAAATCTAGATTACACTGATATTTTCCAAAATATTCTGGTCTATCTATACATCTTTCTTGTTGTAAACATGGTTGTTCTTCATCCTCGTAAAGATAAGTCCATTGATATACCATATCAGGGCACTGAACTCCTGCTCTAGAGAGGTCTTGAAGAAACTGCTGTATAGTGACTAGCTCACTATTTCTACTATCTTCGGCTAAGGTGTATATATAGGGTTTAAGGTCTTCTATTTCTCGGCTTTTCTCACAAAAAGATTGAATAATAGAATGCTTGAAGAAATACATTCTAGTACTCAATTGTTCAAATTCCTCATTGGTGAGTTGTTTGATTTCTATGTTTGGAAAGGGAGTAGGTGCTGTTTTTGGAGTTAGTTTTTTGAGCTGACTGGTTAGGGTTCGAATAGTTGCTCTCAATTGTTTTTCCTCGTCTCGGAGCTGGTCTAGCTCTTCACTGAGCTTTTTGCCTTTATCCATAATTTTCTTGAAATTTCTGGTAAGGCCTTCACAATGTCTGCACATTTGGAGAGGATTTTGATAATCTGGCTGAGGGTTAGTACTACTGCTTCCTGTTATCTGGCTAACTGGAACTCCACTATTAGCAAGAATAGTTGACTGCATCTTGCTCAATGTGTCCAGATAATCTTTAGCTATTTGGCTAATAAAGTAACTGGTTCCTATTTGTCTGCAGGCATATGTACTGGCTGACTCAACATCATAAAATCCTTTAAATTGAGGTATGGGAAAATTTTAAACTAAAGGTTCAACTTCTATCCAGTCATGGTAAATACCAGGCTTGGTTCCTTTAACTAGTACATAGAAAGAAAAGGTTTTACACAAAGGTTTATTCTGGATTTTTGAAAAATATATACTAAGAGAGTTTAAGGCTGACAAACATTTAGCTGGTGATTGAGATTGTTCCAAAGGTTATCTAAAAGACATTGTTGAACTGGGTCTAGCTCGATTCCTGTTAATGGTTTGAATTTGTTTCTGCCTTCATAAATGGGAGGAGCAAATCCCCCAAAGTTCAATGTTTTGCTGTTCTCCATTATTTGCACAAAAATTAAACTAATTATTTTCTTTTTCTAAATAAATTTTTCTACTTAGCCAATTTGTTAATTTATTATCACTCCTTTAATATGTTCAAATTTTACTTTATATTCTTGTCCTGCTATACAATCTAAAAATTTTGCCCATCTTCTACTACTAAGTTTACGCTCATTAAGTTTATTATGAAATCTAACTGTAGCCTCGCAGTCTGTTCTAATTATAGAGGGTTTGTGTAAAAATAATCTAAATTTGTTTATTGCATATACTATTCCTAATATTTCAAAATCTAAGCTGGTCATGGTTGTATCTTTTTTTAAATTTTTTTTTCTAGAACTATATAGCTCTTTATTTTTACTATCATACTTGCTAGGTTTAGCTAATAATATTATTCTCCATCCTAATTGGCTTGCATCTGTTTTTACGACTATATATTTTGATTCTCAGGGAAGTTGTAGGTCAGGTAAATTTCTACAAATGTCTTTAATTTTTCTTATTGAAGCTATATCTTCTTGGTTAAAATATTTTTGTCCTGTGGGTGTGGTCTTGCATATATTAGTCCTATTATTTTACTAAGGTTAGGAATATACATTCGTACATAATTTAAAATTCCTAAAAATAATTGAAGTTGTTTTGTATTTTCTAATTTATTTGGGTAATCTAAAATTTTCTTAACTTTGTGGGTTGTAGCTTGATTTTTTCATCTCATAACTCCATTCCTAAAAATTCTATATGAGTTTATTTAATACCATTTTTCTCTTACTAATTATTATTCCATTGTTTATAAATTCTTCTAATACTATATATAACTGATCTATGTGACTATTTTTATTTGGGCTAAATACTAGTATGTCATCTATATATATCAATATAAAGTTATATTTATTAAATATACTATTCATCTTACGCAGAAATATGGAAGGTGCATTTTTTAATCCTAACGGCATGACTAGCCATTCATAATGTCTTTGTGGGCAATAAAAGGCTGTCCAAGGTATGCTTTCCTTTTCCATTTTTATCTTCCAAAATCCTGACTTGCAATCAGATTTGCTAAATATTTTTGCTATTTGTATTCTGTTTATAAGCTGATTTTTATCTGGTATATTATATTTATCATCTTCTATGTTATCATTTAATCTTTTATAATTTATAACTATTCTAGCTTTCCCTCTTTTTATCTCTGCATGATTTCTAACCATAAATGCGGCGCTTCTATGTGGGCTATTACTAGGTCAAATTACTCCTAAATCTAATAATTCTTTAATCTGTGTTCTAAATTCTTATATATCTGCTGGCGTATGATTTATTTGTGCTGATGTAATCCTATAATCTTTACTTTTTATATCTAAACTAGATAAAACTTTATTTCTTTCCCAGTATTTCATGGGCTGTTCTCCTAAATTTTATGTTATTTCGGCTAATCTTATTATTTCATCTAAATCATTTTTTGTTCTCTTGTATACTAGTTTTTTCTTTACTTTTCCTATTTTTGTGAAAATTAATTCTAGGTTAACAATTTGTTGGAAATCTTCTATACTTCAAGGCCCCGTTTGTTTTTAGAGGTAGAATAGAGGGGATTCATAGTGAAGAGATTAATAGTGAGGGGATTGTTAATGAGGGGATTGATAGTGAGGGGATTACATAAAATTGTGTTTGTTTTGATGGTAGTTGTTAGTGTAGGAATTGTTAAATTATTTTTATATAAAATAATAAAACAAATAAAAATATATAAAAAATTAAACATTAATGTTTAAAAAAAATTCCCAATATGTAAAAAATAAAAAATAAATAAAAAAATTTCTAATCCTCTCACTATTTTTCTATTACCACCTCCACCTCCACCTCCACCTCCTCCATCCCAATCCCCCCTTCCAACCTCCATCTTAATCCCCTCCTCCATCCTAATCCCTTCCCCAACTTTACAAAAAAAACAACACTAAATAACCCCACCTCCATCCTAATCCCCTCCCATCCATTACACCCAAAACAAACGGGGCCCAAGAGTCATATTTTTCTTCTAATTCAACATCTTCTGTGTTTTCAAAATCTTCTATGTCCTAAATTTTCTAAAGAACTATTTGCTATCTCTTCATTTGGTATATATTTTAAGGCTAGCTCAGGAAAAATATTTCTACTAGGAAATAAAAAACTAGCGGGAACTAAATAGTGAGTTAGTGGTTTACCATTGTTTTGAAGTTGGGCTGAGGATTATCTGATTAATTCTACAGTTATGTTAACAAATCCTCATGATGTTGTATTGCTAGTTGTAAGATTTCTTGTTTTATAGTGGTTTACCACTATTTTAGCATAAGATGGATAATATATTTAATAAATATAGCTTTATACTGGTATATATATATGACATACTAGTATTTAGCCCAGATAAAAATAGTCATATAGAGCATTTATATATAGTATTAGAAGAATTTATAAACAATGGAATAATAATTAGTAAGAGAAAAATAGTATTAAATAAACCTTATGTAAATTTTTTAGGAATGGAGTTAGGAGATGGAAAAATCAGGCTACAACTCCACATAGTTAAGAAAATTTTAGATTATCCAGATAAATTAGAAGATACAAAACAACTTCAATCATTTTTAGGAATTTTAAATTATGCACGAATGTTTATTCCTGACCTTAATAAAATAATAGGACCTCTATATAGTAAGACTACACCCACAGGATAAAAATTATTAAGGGAATTACATATTTTATATCATTAAAAAATATTAATTAACTTGATAATTCATTAATAAAAAGAGTCTTGAAAGATGAGATGTAATTTTTAGAACTATGAGGGGTAATTTGTATTTTAAATAAATTTTATGGAGTATTTGTAATTTGTTCAAATGTTTTTGCAAATATTATTCTTTTAGGTTTGCTTGGGTTATGTTCATCTGAATAAGGTTTATTAAAATAACTAAACCCCAAAAACTACTTTGATTACTCAAAACTGAACTCTATATATATATATATGTAAAATCAAAAGTAGTAGAATTGTAAAGGGATTTGAACATTTTTGGGGTTTCAATCTTCCTTTGTTTTGGATAAAAATATTTTATTGCACTCGTATTTTGCATTAAACTATGTGGTCAACTGAAATATTTTTATTTTTATTTATTCTATTAGAAGTTAGGAAGATGTTTTTTCTGATTAAAGTGGGTTTATGTAAAATGGTTTCTGTTGAAATATGGATTTTGGAGAGTAGAGTTTCTGTATTTGTTTTCTGTTGTTATGGGCAACAGCTTCTGAGTTTAAATAAAGACGAAATTAAAAAAAAAAAAAAAATCAAAAAATAAAATTTATGGTTAAGACTTTTGTAACAAAATAACAATTCAAAAGGGCAGGATTTAAATATGATAAAATTAAAAATTTAGGTTTATTTTATTATAAGAGTTAAACTTTGTTGTATTGTTTTCAATATTACAGTTTAATTAGAAGTTGATGGAAATTTTTATTTTTATTTTTATTTAGTAACTTTAGTTTTTATTTTTATTTATTATCAAGTCAACAAAAACCATGCTCAATTTTATTTATTATTTTATTATTATTTATTATTATTATCTTTTTTAGGTAGCTTAATTGTATATGGGTTAATCTGAATTTGGTTGTGGATCCATTCGCTCAAAAATTGGCAAGAGCGCTCAAATGCTATTCTTATGCGTTTGGGAGGATAGTGGTTCGAATCCACTTGGATCCTTTGTTATTTTTTTTCCCCCCGGGGGGAGTTGTATGGGAAGTGGATTTTTAGTGATTTTTAGTTTTTCACTAAAAAATTAGGTGAAAAAAAATTGAAGAGTTTAGGATAGATTTTTTTAACATTTTATGAAAAAATATGTAAAAAAAATAAAAAAAAATAAATAGAGAAATAGAAATGAATTTTTATTTTAGGAAAAATTAGCCTAAAGTTCCTCTTCCATTTTTAGTAATGGAAAAAATTCACAATATTATTTTATGATATTTAAGGTTCTTCAATCTCACGCTCATATATCACAGAGAAATTTGACTCTTTCAAATTAAACCTCATCTCTCTCTCTCTCTCTCTCTCTCTCTCCAAACTCCTCTTCGCTGTAGTCTCTCGCCTCCATGACCCTGACTCTAGCGTCTGTTCCACCTACGTCACCGTTACTGCCTCTTTCCCTTCTCACGTCATGAAACCTCCATTTACTTCGATTATCAAGCACTTGGTTGAATCTCTAGTCACTGAACAAGATTAAAGAGATTTGGTTTCTAAATCTCATTTTGTAGCAATCTCTCTCTCTTACTTGCGTTGGTAGGTTCGGTGACGGTGGGGAAGGGGTTGCGATGGTGGCTCAGATTTGGTTTGATTGTGACGGCGATAGTGATTTGTTTTGTAGCGATCTCTCTCTCTTAGCAGATCATCTGGTCGTCATGATGCATGGAATTCTCAGAAGGTCATATATATATATAATCATCTAGCAGGCACACACACACACACACACACACATATATATATTTATATGTTCTTAATTTTTGCTTTTGTTTTGTGAATTGTTTTATTGGTTTTTGGTTTTGATGATATTTGCTTTAAATTTGATCGATTTGAAAGATAAAGTTGGATTTTTCAATTACTGTTTGATATGCTTTAGACCTTTTACTTTTTGTGTTCCCCTAATATCTTATATTTTGCGATTTAGAAATTTAGAGAAAATTCAGAGAAAATCTAGCGAATTTCTCTGGCTTTCCTAGAATTTCTTTGAATTTCTCTGTTCATTTCAAGGTTTATAAGTTGAATGAAGAAAAGCACAGATGGACTGAAGTGACAGATTTGGGTGAAAGAGTATTGTTGGTGGGTATAGATTGCTCCTACTGTGTATCTGTTGCTAATTTTGATTGATGCAAAGGGAAGAATTGTGTTTTCTTTTCAGATGAATGTTGCAATCTACATGATCAAACCTTTCATGATCAATATGATGAACTTAAAGCATATGGTCAATGGGAAACTGGGATTTTTAGTTTGGAGGATGGGAGTGTTAGGCCATTAGTCTTTTACCCTAACTTTGTTGACATTTTTTGGCCTCTCCTAACTTGGCTACTTTCTTCAAATTCATCTTTATACTTGTCCTAAAAGTAGAGTTTCAAATACACTTTTTTTTAAGAAGCCCCCTAAAATTTCGATTTTGAATCATTATTACAGTCCCTTGTTATTTGAATAGAGAATTTTTTGTGAAAACTAGAGAAATTCTCTGGAAATCCAGAGAAAATCTCTAGATTGGAATTCAAAGAAATTCTTTGGCTTTTCTAGAATTTCACTGGACAGAAATTCTCAGGAAGTCTAGAGAAATTTCCAGAATTTCTTTGAATCGAATTTTCTCTTGATCATTGTTTAAGGACTTTAGACATTATGAAAATATTAGATGTCTTTTATGCTATAAAATCTTAATACTATGGACCCTAAAAAGAAAGCCCTTTTATTTTTTTATATGATTTTTTTATTTGGGCTATTTTAGTGGATTTTATAATATTTTGGTTAAAATTTAATGTTACCAAACAACTAGAATATAATTGGTGATAGAAAAAGTGATGCCACTTTACGAAAAGATAAATATATTTGTTTAAAATACAAATTGTCTTTTGTAATTTGAAAAATTATAAATATCTTTTTGTCAGAATTTTTTATTTAACAGAAAAAAAATAAAATTTTTAACTATTCTTCTATAACCAAACCAAATCAAGCCGTAAGTCCCATCAAATGGGATCAGCTGCATGAATTCTTTTTCTCCACTTGACTTTATCCAAAGCTATTTCGTTAGTCAAATTAAGGAAATTTCTATCTCTATTTACTATACTAGTCCACGTCAATTTAGGTCTATCACTTCCTGTAACATTACCATTTAGCATCACCGTATCTCATCTCTTCACTACTGCCTTTGTTGGTTTCTGTTATATATGATCAAATCATCTCAATCTATTCTCTCTCAATTTGTCTTCTATCAGTACTACTTCTACCCATTCTTGAATATACTCATTCCGAACTCTGTCTTTTCTAGTCTTGGCACACATTCACCTTAGCATCTTAATCTTAGCAACATTTTCTATCTACATGTTGTTTCTTAATTGCCCAACATTTCGTCCTATACAACATTGCTGGTCTAATAGCCATTTTATAGAACTTTCCTTTTAGTTTAATAGGTACTCGTTTATCGCATAGTGCTCCAGACACACTCCTCGACTTAAGCCACCTTGCCTTAATTTTGAAGACCACATTCGCTCCAATCCTCCTAGTCATTGAGATAATTGATCCTAAATAACGAAAATGTTCACTCTTAGGTAGTTCTTGGTTCTCAATCTTCATTTCTCCTCTACTTTCATTGTTACTGTTACTAAGATTACACTCTATATACTCTGTCTTAGTTTTGCTTATCATAAATCCTTTAGATTTAAGTGTTTTTCTCCAAATCTTCAACTTAGTGTTAACTTTTTCTCTAGTTTCATCCACTAACATGATATCATCTACAAAAAACATACACCATGGCATATCATCCTGAATATTGCGCGTCAACTCATCTATAACTACAGCGAAAAGATAAAGACTTAAGGTTGATCTTTGGTGTAACCCTACAACAATTAGAAATTTACTCGTCTCTCTCTAGTAGACGATCTAATAGTGGTCACCACACCTTCATACATATCCCTAATCATATCCATGTAACATTTTGTCGTTTCTTTTTTCTCTAACACCCTACCAGATTATATCCCGAGGCACTCTATCATATGCTTTCTCAAAATTGATAAAAATAATATGAATGTCTATTTTCTTTTTTCTATGCTTTTCTATTGCTCTTCTCAAAAGATAAATCGTTTCCATTGTTGACCTAAACCAAACCAAACCAAACCAAGCCTTAAATCCTACTAAATGGGGTTGGCTACATGAATCATTCTTCTCTACGCGGCTCTATGAAAGGCCATTTCGCTAGTCAAATTAAGGATATCCATATCTCTATTTACAACGCTAGCCAACGTTAATCTAGGCCTACCTGGTCCCCTAACACTTCCATCTAGAATCACTGCATCGCATCTCTTCACTACTACCTTTGTTGGTCTTCGTTGAATATGACCAAACTATCTCAATCGATTCTCTCTCAACTTATCTTCTATCGGTGTTACTCCTACCCATTCCCGAATACACTCATTTCTAATTCTGTCTTGTCTAGTCTTGCCACACATCCACCTTAGCATCCTCATCTCAGCCACACTCATCTTATTTACATGTTGTTTCTTGGTTGCCTAACACTCCATCCCATACAATCGCTGGTCTAATAGCCATTTTATAGAACTTACCTTTTAGTTTAATGGGTATTCGTTTATCGCACAGTACCCCATACGCACTTCTCTACTTACACTATTCCACCTTAATCCTATAAGCCACATCTGCATCAATCTCCCCTGCCATTGTGATAATCGATCCTAAATAACAAAAATGTTACTCTTAGGCAGTTCTTGGTTCTCAATCTTCACTTCTCCTCTGCTTTCATTGTTACTGTTACTAAATTTACACTTAATGTACTCTGTCTTAGTTTTGCTTATCCGGAATCCTTTAGATTCAAGTGCTTTTCTCCAAATCTCCAATTTTGTGTTAACTCCTTCTCTAGTCTCATCCACTAGCACGATATTGTCAGCAAAAAACATACACCATAGCACGTCATCCTGAACATTTCTCGGCAACTCATCCATAACTAAAGTAAAAAGATAATGACTCAAGGTAGATCCTTGGTGTAACTCTATAGTGATAGGAAATTCATTTGTCTCTCTAGCAGACGATCTAATAGTGGTCACCACCCCTTCATATATGTTCCTAATCACATCAATATAACCTTCTGTCATCCATTTCTTCTCTAACACCCACCATATTATATCCCAATGCACTCTATCATATGCTTTCTCAAGGTCAATAAATACCATATGAATGTCTCTTTTCTTTTCTCTATACTTTTTTATTACTCTCTTCAAACGATAGATCGCTTCCATTGTTGACCTACCGGGCATAAATCTAAATTGATTTTCCCACACCTCTGCTATATCTCGCAATCGGCGTTCCATCACCCTCTCCCACACTTTCATTGTGTGACACATTAACTTGATTCTTCTTTAGTTGTTGTAATTCTGGACATATCCTTTTTTTGTTTATGTTGGTACTAAAATACTCTTCATCCATTTCTCTGGCATGTTCCTAGTCAACAAAATCTTGCTAAACAATCTAGTCAACCAAATAGCCCATTTCTTTACATTTCCACGCTTCAATAGGTATATCATCGGGTCCTAAAGTCTTATTCAATTTCATTTTCTTAAGTGCAAACTTCAATTCAAAGTCTCTAATCCTACGATAGAACCTATAGTCTTAGTTTTTATTACTGCCTACTTTCTTCCCTTTTGACCTACTTCCATGATCCTCATTTAACGACTTTTCAAAATAGTTCTTCTACCTCTTCTTAATCTCTTCATCCTTCACCAACACCTTAGAGTCCTCACCTTTGATGCACTTAACTTCATTAAAATCTCTTGTTTTCTTCCCTCTTATCTTAGCAAGTTTGTATATCATCTTTTCTCTCTCTTTACTATCTAGTCTAGTGTATAAGTCATCATAGGCTTTCAACTTAGTGTCTCTCACTACTTTTTTGACCTCTTTATTGGCCAATCTATAGCGCTTAAGGTTTTTCTTAGATCTATTATTCTGCCACTTTTTAAAGCTCTCTTTTTTTGTCTTTATTATCACTTGGACCTCCTCCATCCACTACCAAATTTCCCTAAAGTTAGGTCCTTTTCCTTTCGACTCTTCAAGAGCTTCCTTTGAGATTCTTTTCATACAATTGGTCATCGAGTTCCATATAGTGTTAGCATCATCTTCCATGTCCCAAATACCTTCTTTATCCATTCTATTCTTAAATGTGTCTAGTTTATGCCCTTTTAGGTTCCACCATCTAGTCCTACAACGCCCACTATCTTTCCAAGCTTGGTATTGTCCTTTAAAACATAAATCTGTACTAAAATCCTATGTTGAGACGTTAAGATCTTTCCAAAAATCACCTTACAGTCGCTGCATTTTAGATGGTCCGCTTTTATTAGTAGAAAGTAATCTATTTATCTCCTAATTGACCTACTCTTGAAGGTTATCAAATGTTCCTCTCTCTTTTTATACATATTATTGGCTATCACTAGGTCAGAAGTCAATGCAAAATCTAAAATACTCTCTTCAGCCTCATTTTTATCACCAAAACGATACCCACCATGCACCCTCTCATAACCTAGTTTATCTACTCCTACATGGCCATTGAAATCATCACCTATAACTAGGTTCTGTCTTACGGGTATCTCCTTAATACCTCATCCATTTGGTCCCAAAAAACTCTCTTAGTCTGATCATCTAATCTTACTTGGGGGGCATATACACTAATAACGTTCACTATATTCTCTCCAATAACTAGTTTAACTAACATAATCCTATCACATTTTCTAATGACCGCAACTATATTTTCTACAAGACCCTTGACAACTATTATTCTTACCCCATTCCTGTGTCTATCCTTGCCACTATAATATAGCTTAAAATCGGTATCCTCTATTTCTCGAGCCTTCTCACCCGTCCACTTAATTTCTTTTACGCAAGCTTTACTAACTCTCCTCATAATCATGACATCTATCAATTCCACAATCTTACTAGTTAAAGTTCCTATATTCCATGTGGCTATCCTAAATCTATAATCTTGGACTAACTTCTTTATCCGTGCTTGTCCAGAAAAATGCGAAAACTTTTACCCATTTTTCCCCACACCCAGGCGTCGATGCGGCGCCCCTTACTCACTTTTCGAAACACTCGAAGGCAGGTGCAATGCGTCACTTAAGGGGAACAACCTAGCGTTTAATCAATTTAGAGTATTAGGCTTCATGTCACTTTTCTAACTGTTCTTCTATACAATAATAAAATTATTTGAATTATTAACTGAAATAAAATTTTAATATTATTAAAAACTATTAATTGACTTAATAATTTATTAATAACATATATCAATTGTTATGAAATTTGAAATGTCAAGGGGCGAGATGTAATTTTTAGAACTATAAGGGATAATTGGTATTTTAAGCAAATTTTAAGGGGTATATTTACAATTTATTAAAAAATATTTGCTAAATGTACAAAATTTATTTACCCAAAAAAAAAAAAAAATCATGATGTGAATAGTCTTTTTACAATTATGACCATAGTGATGAGTATTTTAATTTTTAATAAATAGATATAAATATTTACCTTAAAAAAGAGTGGAAAATTAGGAATACATCCTTCATATAGTTTGGGTAGTAGGAAAGAGCCAAGATAATTTATCCTCCTATTTATGATCCCTTAGTGTTATTATTTTAGTAATTTAGGTCTTTTATCCCATCTTTTACATTGTTTAACTGATTTCAAAATTTTAAACTTTAAAATTTAATATTTTTAGAATTTTATTGACAAGATCTTTTAAATAAGATTCATGAGTAATATAAAATTTTGGGGAAAAAAAAAATTTCACTAACTTTACTGACTTAGTCATCGAAATTTCATTGACTTAGATTAATTTGGTTATTGAAATTTCACTGACTAATTAAAATTTTATTGACATTTTGGTCATTGAAATTTTCCTGACTGGACCATTGGTCACTAACAAACCAAAGTTTCATTGACTTAGATTGTTGGTCATCGAAATTTCATTAACTTGGTCATTTAAATTCTACGGCCAATCGAAATTTAATTGACTTAGACTTGGTCATCAAAATTTTACTGACCAATTGAAATTTCACTGACCTATCTTAGGCCAGTGAAATTTCATCAATTTTTTTTATTAGAATTTTGTATTCATTATGGATCTTACATACAGATCTTGATGAAACAATTTAAAAAATACAAATTTTATGAAAAATAGAGATTAGATCAAAAGTAATAGAATTTTGAAATTTTCAAAGGAGTTAAAAAAATGAGAAGGCTTCTCTCTAGTTCAAATCAGATTGGAGGGTACTATTGGGTCTTTGTGGGCCTACCATAGAGCCCTCATTGATAATCCTAACTATTCAATATGTAGGGTTCGTTGAGTACTTAATCCCTATAAAAAAAAATCATATTGATCGAATATCGATTGTCATTTAATCAGATGTATAATTTTTTAAATAAATTGTTGATACAAATGTGATTTAATCAAGTGGTTATCGTTATTCGATCAACGTGATTTTTTACAGAGATGAAGTACTCGACAAGCCTTACATATTGAATGGTTTGAATTATTGATGTGGCTCCGTGGTGGGCCCACAGAAGCCCAACAACGCTCTTTAGTTGAAACTCAACTGGAGAGAATCATCTCCCTTAAAAAAATTATAGAATTTTGTTACCATGTGTTTTGGAGGATCAAAACTAATATAGAAATAAATCTTAAATTTTTAATTTTGTCAATTTAAATATTAATTTTTTGATTTGTTTTCAATGTAAATCACATGCTTATTTTTGTTAACTAAAATTAGCAAAAAAAAATGATATTTTAAACATTTTATGTACACCAAATTGATTTTAATGGCTAAAAATATTATTTTTCTATCTGTTTCACATAAAAAAATAGAAAAATGGTCTAAATTGAAAATAAATCAAAACAATAGAGTTTAAATTGATAAAATTAAAACTTTAGAATTTATTTTTTTATATACGTGTTGATTTAGAATAAATTTATGTGACATTTATTAGAAAATTTTATTTGGACAACTTTTTTTTTTTTTTTTGACAACTAAAAAATCATAACATTAAAAATATTAAAACAGTTTATATTAGTGGCCAGCCTATGAGCTGATTGGGTTACGTTATTTTCTACCTTAATTATACTAAGAAAAGAAAAATTTTGACTAAAAAATCTATTATCGTAGCCATTACATACTGCTTCTTGATCCTGAAGCATACCAACCAAAACTTGACAATCAATTTTGATGGTGACAATCTGCATTCCTTGTTCTCTCGCCCACCAAATTGCCTCCAAGTATGCTCTCCTTGATGTCAATTTTGATGGTGACAATCTGCATTTCTTGACCATAGCCTTTTGGGTCACATCTGGTACTTGTCATCCAAACACACCCAATCCACTCTTGCGGCATGACTATGAGATTTCCATGATCCATCAATCAAGAAGTACCAGTCGCTAAACCTCCTATCTGATGTATTGCATTTTGAAAAAAATGTGTTAGTTTGAGTTTGAACAGAGTCATTAACATTAGCTATATATGTATATGCGCAAGCAGATCCTTATCTAACGACTAAATTATCAGATATATTAGTTGATTCTATAATTTCCTTAATGGTGATTGGAGATGTTGGAACACAAAACTGTTACGTTCACACCATATAGCCCAAAGAATAGCCACCGATTGAATCTATATCTTTCACCCTGTTCGACCCAAGACGTGAACTAATGTCTTATTTAGTACTATGAAAATTCTTATAGCCTATCATGTTATGTGTGATACAAAATGACTCTATTGTCACTAATTACATAGATAAATGTAATTAAGAATGGAAATAGTTATTGAAATAGATTTGAAAATTAGAAAAATGTAAATGGGAATTGAATCAGCTTGAAAACTTAAGAAATCAACAGTGAAAAAGAATCCAAGATTATTTGAAATTAAATGATTTAATTTTTGTACTTTTTATATGTAATACTTTGGAAATTTTTTTATTCTTCTTTTCTCTTTGCTCGAGCGACGGATTGTTCGCTCGAGAAGTCTTTTGAGGCATCCATTACTTTTGTTTGCAAGCTTAAGATGCTGAGAGTTGGTTGTGTTCGGTCTAGCGCAAAAGTGGTCGCTTAAGCGGTTTGTTCGGGATCAGCATGTATAAAACCCACTTTTTGTTTCTTTTTTCTCATTTTTCTCTATTTTCTCTCCCTCCTCTCTTCATGTCTGAAAACCTTAGCCAAAACCTTTGATTTCACCTCATTACCAAGGATCCACCTTAGATCTTGCAAGATTAGTGAAGAATAGTGAAGATCTTTCTCTTGATTGATTGGATTGTGAAGTTCTTACTTGGGTCTTCCTTGTTTGCTCACCTTCTTGAGGTAGAGAGTTCTCTTAACTCCAATCATTTATGATTTTATTTGATTATGTTGTATTATGGGAAGTATGAGTTGATTTGATTTTGAAATCTTTGATTAAAAGATGTTTATATTAAAAATTGGGGTTTTCACTCAAACTTTTGAAATATTTAGAATGTTTTAAGATATTGATGGGTAATATTTGATGATTGGTAGATTTGATGATGAAATGAAGAAAACTCCCAATTTTCTTGAAACCCTAGATTTGGGATTTTGTTTTTAAATGAGGGTTTGAATTAAAATTGTACTTTATGTGAAAATTTCAATTAATCTTCTTGAGTATCCGTATGTGGAATGGGATTGGTGTTATGATGATGTTAATAAAGGATTTAAGGAAGTTGTTTTGGGTAGAAAATCCGGCAATGTTGAAAGGTTTAATGTACGAATTAGTATATAATTAAAATTGATGGCGGGGATGACATAGGGACATGGAAATATATATGTACTTCATATTGTATTCATTGGATTGATTTTGTGTGATTGAATTGGACTTTAGTTAAGTTACAATATTATGAACTCTTGCATTGCATGGCATTCACAGAATGTTGGATTAAGTGTTGGGTTGTGTAATTGGGTGTGTGTAAATTTAGAACGTGTTGTGTGTGTTGAGGTGCCCAAATGCTCTTCCATGCTCTGAGGTCAAAGAATGTGAGAATGTCATTGGTATATGGTTAAAATGCCCAATTGACCTTCTGTACTTGATGCGAATAAATGTGGGGGGGGGGGGGGGGGGGATATGGTTGAATAAATGTGTTGGGTGTCCGATTGTCCCTCCGTGCTCGGTGGCCGGTAAACACGGAGTTATTTTTTTAAACATGTAACGGGTGTTCAATTACCCATCCATGCTTGATGGCCAGTAAATGTGGAGGTGTTTTTGAAAAATGTAAAAGGTGCCCAATTACCTTTTCGTGCTTGGTGGTTGATAAATGTGGAGGTATTACGAGATGTGTTTGGGATTTCACAAAAACGGAAAAGAAATGTTTTCAAGAGAAGTAAGGTCCAAGTGGGAGTCCCATTGTAAGTTTAAAGTTACATTGAGTATTGAATGTCAAGAATAAAGTTGCCAGACTTGTACATTATGAGGTGTTGCATGAATGTAACAAATATGAACATTTATATGTACATATTAGGCGTCATTGCTTACTCCCATTTTATAGGCTGGATATTCCTAAATTGTAGGTGATCAAGGTGTGACTCGTTCGTTGAGAAGTATATGGAGTTTTAGATGGAGCACTAAAGCTAATGTTTCATGTTTTAGCTACAAACTTAACTGCCGAGACAGAATTTTATTTTATTTGTGATCAAGGCCTTGAACCTTGAAATGTGTAAGTATCTATGGCAATTTGATATATATATATAGCTTGTACTGTAATTTGTTGTAATGTATGAGATGACTGATTTGCAAGAAATAGATGAGTTTTTGATTTATAATTTATTATCTTTATTTATCCAGAATTTATTAAAGTTATGGAATTAAATGATAATAATGAATTGGTAACTAATAATATGATGTTAATTTTCAGGGAGTGACATTATAAATAAAAATATGTAATTTTTTGGGAATTGTAAATTCACACTTAAACTTGTAACACAAAAATTGTAAATATAAAAGTTCACATTTCCAAACACTATTACATTTTTAACCCCTTCAATTACAAATGTGAACATCTAACATTTTTATCTAAAAATTAAATTTCTAATAAAAAGTATTCGATTAAAAATTATGAACTTTTTTATAAATTTTTTTTAAAAACTTATTTAGACTCATCTCTCTCCACACACATATATAATGAGGTGAATCGAAATAAGTCTGAATAAAATAGTGTGAATATTTGGTAAATGTGAAAGTTATAAATATTCACACTTTTCATAAATAAATACTGAATGCAAAAAAATATAAATATTCATGCTAATTTTTACATTTTCATTTTACATAATATTGCTTTTTAGAAAGTGTGAATATTTTTAAAAGCATGAATATTCACACAAACTTTTGTACTTTTCAAAAATGCATAATATTTTATTAATTGAAAGTATGAATATTGACACTTAGTTTATATATATATATATATATATATATATATATATGTGCGGAGAGGATGAGTCCTATGACAAAATATTTATCAAAAGTGTAAAATTTTAGAAGTGAAAATTTTTTCACACTTTTAAATACAAAAAAGAAATGATTTTTTTCTTCTATTTTATTTATTCAATTGAGATCTTATTTGATAGATTTGTTGAGTAGTAAAAGAGAGATTTATTTATAAATCTCATTTAGGGGACTTATAGCCCAATAAGTCTACAAAGTATTCTTGTGTTCCACTTGGTCCCATACATTTGAACTTATATTCCAGTAGGTCTTTTTTCTCATATTAGAATTATTATGTAGACTACTTTACCTTTATAAACTTTTATTATAATATATATATATATATATATATATATATATTATACCATATATCTAGAAGAGAGAAAAATATTATGAGATATATTTCATTTATGATATATATAAAATACTGTATATAAATATAGAATATTATTATTCGGGAAAATTGATCGAAGATCCCTACCCAACTTTTGGTAGGAGGAGACGTCTACAATAATATTTTTTGATGCCTAAGGTCCCTTAATGTTATTTTAGGTTGTGATGGAGATTTTTGTAGAACATGATGATGCAGATCAATTGTGCCTTTTACACCTCTCTCTCTCTCTCTCTCTCTCTCTCTCTCTCTCTTTCTCTCTCTCTGTACTATGTGTCACTACTGAGCTTCAACAATGGCTGATGAAGAAGAAGAATAGCAAACTCTGATTTATGAATCCCCTCCCCCAACATTGTCTCGTGGACTGCCTCATCTCTGCCCTCTCGAACTCCTTCCTCTCTCTCCGCTACTTTGTCTCTATGCTTTGCTACCCACTCTCCCTAACCACTACACTCTTGCCACCCTCTTCAAGTCCTGCTCTTCACTCCTTTCTCTCTCATTCGGCCTCCAACTCGACACTCTCTCTCTCAAGCTCTCTCTATCTTCCCAACCCTTCACCGCCTCTTCGTTTATTAATTTCTATTCCAAAACCCGACTTCCAAATGATGCTAGTAAAGTGTTTGACGAAATTCCTCACAAAGACCAAGTTTGTTACAGGTCTATAATTGTTGGGTTAGCGCAAAATTTGTGGTTGTTTGAGGCTTTATCTTGCTTTGCTAACATGAGAAGTTGCGGGATTGAGTCTACTATGTATAGTGTATCGGGAGCACTCCGTGCAGCGGCGGAGCTTGTTGCTTTGGAGCAATGTAGGATAATTCACGGTCACGGGGTTGTTACTGGGCTCAATTTGGGTATGGTTATGGGGACTACGTTGGTTGATGGGTATAGGAAGTGTGGTTTGGTATCGGACGCTTATGGTGTGTTTGATGAGCTTGTGTCAGAGATGGGTATTATTAGGTGGAATGCAATGATTGCGAGTTATGCACAGCAAGGGGATTGGAATTCGGTGATAGAGCTTTTTGGTTCGATTGAGGCTAGAGGGCTTGTCCCGGATGAATATAGCTTTCTTGCAATTCTTTCAGCTTTTTACAATGCAGGTTTGGTTGGGGAGACTAAATAGTGGTTGAGCAGGATGAAATTTGATTATGGGTTAGAGCTGTTTCTCGAGTATTATACATGTTTAGTGGGAGCAATGGGTCGAGCAGGGCAATAAGAGGAAGCTGAAAAAATTGCAATGACAATGCCATTTGCTCTGGATGCAACAGTTTGGCGTACGTTGTTATTAGGTTGTGCGCAACATGGTAATGTGGAAAATTTTCCACAATTACCCTTGATTTTTCTCTGAATTTGGTCATTGTGTGAATTTTCTTTGAATTTGGCCATTGTGTGAATTTTCTTTGAATTTGGCCACTATGTGTATTTTCTCTGGATTTGGCCACTGTGTGAATTTTCTCTGAATTTGGCCACTGTGTGTATTTTCTCTGGATTTGGCCACTGTGTGTATTTTCTCTAGATTTGGCCATTGTGTGAACTTTTTTTGGATTTGGCCATTGTGTGAACTTTTTCTGGATTTTGGCCATTATGTAAATTTTCTCTAGATTTGGCCACTATTGAATTTTCTATGGATTTTGGCCACTGTATGAATTTTCTATGGATTTTGGCCATTGTGTGAATTTTCTCTAGATTTGACCACTGTTTTTATTTTCTTTGGATTTGGCCATTGTGTGAAATTTTTTTTTTTTGGTCAATGTGAATTTTCTCTAGATTTGGCCATTGTTAAATTTTCTCTAGATTTTGGCTAGTGTGTGAATTTTCTATGGATTTGGCCACTGTGTGAATTTTCTATGGATTTTGGCCATTGCGTGAATTTTCTCTGGTTGTTCACTGTGTGTATTTTCTCTAGATTTTAGCCACTGTGTGTATTTTTGTTACTCTACGACATTCAGTGATGATTGGCTATGGAGATTTTGTTGTTCTACATTTTGTAGATCAATTGCATTAAATGTATATTGTCTGGATTTTTTGGTTGATATATATATATATATTTTTTTTGGACAAATGCAAATCACAATGAAACTGAATGCTCTGGTCCTTAAACTCTTCATTACTGTTTCTTGAAGCCAGAGAAATTCTTACGAAAACCAGAGAAATTCTCTGGAAATGTAGAGAAATTCTCCTTTCATTGAGTCTTTCTCTCTCTCTCTCTCTCTCTCTCTCTCTCTCTCTCTTTATATATATATATATATATATATGTATATTGGTTGTTGTTGTTGCTTATTTGGGAGATTGATTTGTGTATTGCACATCATGATTGGGAAGGCAGAGAAATTTTTTTGGATTGAACCTAGAGAAATTCTTGCGAAAACTAGAGAAATTCTCTGGAAAATCTAGAGAAAATTTTTAGGCTAGAATCTAGAGAAATTCTCTAGCCCTCCCAGAATTTCTCTGGAGAGAAATTCTCTAGAAACAAATTCTTTTGGAAGTCCAGAGAAATTCTCAGAACTCCATGCCCATGGATTTTCTCTCTCACTTTCTCTCTCTTTTTCTTGGTAAAGTGAAGAGAGAGAGCATTTTTGTCTTTTGATGTTAAAGTATTTTTGTTTTTGTGATCTTGAAAGTGAATTTTTTTGGACTTTTTATTGAGTCCAAAGAAAATTAAAAGCTTGTTATTACAATCCAGAGAAAATTATAATTATTACAAATTTGTTTGGACTTTTATGTTATGCTTTTTATGTGTTTTTATATTGAACAAGTTATTTTTCGCCTATTTTTCTTGGCAATCAAACAAACTTTATGCTTTATGGTTCACTTGAAATTCAGAGAAAATTCAGAGAAATTCTCTGAAAATCGAAAGAAAATCTCTAGACTAGAATCCAAAGAATTTCTCTAGTCTTCCCAGAATTTCTTTAGAGATAAATTCTCTGGGAAGTCTAGAGAATTCTTTGGATATATTTATATTGGTTGGTTGGTTGGTTGGTTGGTTGGTTGGTTGGTTGGTTGGTTGTTGTTGCTTATTTGGATAATCGATTTGTGTATTGTACATTGTGATTGGGAATGAGGAGAAATTTTCTGGTTTGAATCTAGAGAAATTCTTGTGAAAACCAGAGAAATTCTCTAGAAATCTAGAGAAAATCTCTAGACTAGAATCCAAAGAGAAATTCTCTTGGAAGTCTAGAGAAATTCTTTGGATCAAATATTCTCTAGATCGATGTTAAGGGGCCTTAAACATTATGAAAATATTGGATGTCCCTTATGCTATAAAATCTTAATACCAGGGACCTTTAAAAAAAAAAATCCCCTTATTATTCTTAGTAATTTTTTTTTTTGGCCTCAATGTGAGGGATTCACTTGATCAAAGATTTTCCTTCACCATTATTTTACAATAAGGTCCTACCATGGAAGAACATTTGGAAGACAATGTTAGTTATACATATAAACCAGCGATAGAGATGATGATGGACTCGCAATAAAGATGATAATAAACCGGCGATGAACAATCTTTTTTTCATATTGTTATACATAAATCGTAATCTCTTCGTCGGTTTGTATGGTAATCGATATTGTGTAGTTTATTCACTGGTATTTGTGACGCCCTCAAATTAACTAGATTAAAACATTTTTCATAACTTGATTAATCCAAAAGCTTGCATCTTTCACCCTTCTCATAGGGGTGATTGCACAACATTAATTCCTGAAATTGTTAGATAGGAATGAGTTAGATGCCCAGTAGAAATACTTTTAACAAAGTATCTAATTATTTAAAAATCTATATGGCATTATCACAATCAAAACATTTCGTTGTTTAACACACATTAAGGATTTAAGTGACAAAACTTCGATATTAAAATTTTCATGAAAATCACATTTCAACACTAGGGGGTAAATACACCATGAAGTCCCTAAAGAGAGTCCCAATACATACATATAGATATGTTTATATTAAAAAATATCCCCACATTTGCCGGCTATTAATACGGCAAGGAATGGGCACTCAAAATTATCCGTTTTTTCACTTTTGCCGACTATAATATGGCAAGACCAGTGGACACCCAAAAAGATTTTCCCACATTTGTCCAGCGATATGCGTAGAAAGGCCAATTGGGCACCTTGACTCCCCGCACAAGTACTAACAACACACAACTCTTTTCAAAAACCGACTCCCTACCCGGACTTCCATGCTATTTACCACCTCCTTAAACCACCTTTCCAAGATTTACACAAATTCCAAGAATTTATACATCCATGAGAACAAAGGTAAATATCACCATTCAAATAATTGAACTAATATAGAGACACAATCTTCATATTTCCAAGAAAAATCTCAAATGCCTCTAATTTCACGAGCCTCAAATTAAAATACATCTCAATCTCGTAATTCAATCATAAATTTAAAGAATTGAAAGTTAATTCCATTTGAACATATCATTGTTCAATTTCAAGAATTAGGGTTTTCATTAAATTTGGGGCTTTTCCCCCTCTATAATGTAAAATGTTATTTTTCAACTAAGGTTTTCAAAATCCACAAACATTAATATAAATTTTTGAGAAAATACAGGAGAAATTCCATTTGAAATAAAAACCCAATTTTTATAAACTCAAACTTCAATCATGAAGCCAATGTCACAATAATACCAAATAAACATCCTTAAAGTAAAGAGATACAAAGTTAAAAGTAATCCTACCTCCAAGATGAGAGTACAGATGCTAGATCAAGAGGATTCTTTCAAAAATCCAAAATCCAATTGGTTAAAAATGTTGATCTTCACTTGTTCTTCATCTTTGATGCAAGATCCATGGTGGATTTTTGGTGAAAAATGGATGAAATCAAGGTTTTAAGGTCTAGGGTTACGGGTATGAAGGAGAGGGAGAAAAGAGAGGAAGAAAGAATAAAGATTTTGGGCAAAAAACTCACTTTAAAGTGTCTGATATCAAATAGGCCGCTCGAGTGGTCTATGTAACGCCCTCAAAATACAGTACAAGACATCCATACATGTAAACCATAAACATAGAAGAAATATTATATTTTCATTCATCGGAGTCTTCTTTAGAAATGATATTACATGTTAGCAACAAAATAAATGCCCTATGGGCTTACATCTTTTCAAGCCATCACTTGGTTACAACAAAAGAAAAGTCCTAACTCTATACATATAAAGCCCTTGGCTTGAATATACATTTAAGATCAAAACAGAATATCAAAAAGGAGTCTTCAACTTCTAAACCTCCCAAGCTAAGACCTTGGAGGCAGCATGTCCCCTGTACCTGAAAATGGTGTCCCAAGTAGGGTGAGCCAAAGCCCACTAGAGATATGCTAAACAGTATATGAGAATTAACTAAAACATTAGCATTCGATAAATGTTTAACACTTATAAACCATCTTAAACCTTTTTCATAATCAATCAACATTGGTACCCATATTTCAATTCACTTCCAGTTATTACCCAAGCCAATTCATTGACATAATTCATTATCATATAAACAATTCAAAATGAGACTACAACTCATTCATCAACACTTCAATCGTAAACATCATTCCTACACTTCCATATCTTGCCATTTTACGGAACTACGTCCGAGGGAACTGGCATCCAAATATATATAAGATTTCGGGTCTTTCACCCTGGATACTTCGGCCAACTTAATTATCAATGGAGTCCATCCTCTATCTCCTCCCACACAATGGAGTACATCTCATATCTCCTCCCAAACAATATACATATACAATGACCAATTCAATATTTAAACATGTT